>JAJFZO010000570.1:0-22500 GCA_021397835.1 Moringa oleifera
GCCAGAGGAGCCACGTTGCACAGACCCTAGGCACGGGAGGCATGCCAAGGCAGCCCCCAGCAGGCACGGCATGGGCCAAGTGCCCAGCGTGCGGCAAAGGAGGGCGTGCCAGCGAGGCTGCGGGCGCCCTTCACGAGCCAGCCCCCTCGTCCCTGTCCCCCGACTTAGTGCCCAGCAAGCAAGCCAGGGCAGCCGCATAGCATGGACTCTGGGCATGGGAGGCATGCCCGGGCAGCCCCCAGCAGGCATGGCATGGGCCAAGTGCCCAGTGTGCGGCAGAGGAGGGCGCGCCAGCCAGGCCACAGGCGCCCATCCCGAGCCAGCCCCCTAGTCCCTGTCCCTCAACTAAGTGCCGAGCGAGCGAGCCAGGGGAGCCGCAAAGCATGGACCCTGGGCACGGGAGGCATGCCCAGGTAGCCCCCAGCAGGCACGGCATGGGCCAAGTGCCCAGCATGCGACAGCGGTGGGCACGCCAGCCAGGCGACAGGCACCCATCTCGAGCCAGCCCCCTCGTCCCTGTCCCTCGACTAAGTGCCCAGTGAGCGAGCCAGGGGAGCCGTGTCGCATGGACCTTGGGCACGGGAGGCATGCCCCAGCAGCCCCCAGCAGGTACATCATGGGCCAAGTGCCCAGCGTGCGGCAGCGGTGGCCGTGCCAGCCAGGCCACAGGCGCCCATCGCGAGCAAGCCCTCTCATCCCTGTCCCTCGACTAAGTGCCCAGCAAGCGAGCCAGGGGAGCTGTGTTGCATGGACTCTGGGCATGGGAGGCACGCCCAGGCAGCCCCCAGCAGGTACGGCATGGGCTGCTCGCCCAGCGTGCGGCAGCGGTGGGCGTGCCAGCCAGGCCGCGGCCGCGGCCGCCCATCGCGAGCCAGCCCCCACGTCCCTGTCCCTCGACAAAGTGCCAAGTGAGTGAGCCAGTGGGGCCGCGTCGCATGGACCCTGGGCATGGGTGGCATGCGCAGGCAGCCCCCAGCAGGCACAGCATGGGCTGCTCACCCAGCGTGCGGCAGCGTTGGGCATGCAAGCCAGGCCGCGGTCGCCAATCGCGAGCCAGCCTCCACGTCCCTGTCCCTCGACTAAGTGCCCAGTGAGCGAGCGAGCCAGGGGAGCCGCGTCGCATGGACCCTGGGCATGGGAGGCATGCCCCAGCAGCCCCCAGCAGGCAAGGCATAGGCAAAGTGCCCAGCGTGCGGCAGCGGTGGGCGCGCCAGCCAGGCCACAGGCGCCCATCGCGAGCCAGCCACCATGTCCCTGTCCCTCGACTAAGTGCCCAGCGAGCAAGCCAAGGGGGCTGCATTGCATGGACCCTGGGAATGGGTGGCACGCCCAGGCAGCCCCCAGCAGGCAAGGCATGGGCTGCTCGCCCAGCGTGCGGCAGCGGTGGGCATGCCAGCCAGGCCGCGGGCGCCCATTGCGAGCCAGCCCCCACGTCCCTGTCCCTCGACTAAGTGCCCAGCGAGCGAGCCAGGGGAGCTGCATCGCATAGACCCTGGGAACAGGAGGCATGCCACAGCAGCCCGCAGCTGGCATGGCATGGGCCAAGTGCCCAGCATGCGGCAGCGGTGGGCGCGTCAGCGAGGCCACAGGCGCCTATCACGAGCCAGAACCCCGTCCCTGTTCCTCAACTTAGTGCCCAGTGAGCGAGCCAGGGGAGCTGCCTCGCATGGACTTTGGGCACGGGAAGCATGCCCAGGCAGTCCCCAGCAGGCACGGCATGGGCCAAGTGCCCAGCGTGCCGCAGAAGAGGGCGCGCCAGCCAGGCCACAGGCGCCCATCGCGAGCCAGCCCCCTCGTCCCTGTCCCGCGACTAAGTGCCCAGCGAGCGAGCCAGGGGAGCCACATTGCATCGACCCTGGATACGGAAGGCATGCCCAGGAAGCCCCCAACAGGCACGGCATGGGCCAAGTGCCCAGCGGACGGCACCGGCTTGCGCGCCCGCCAGGCCACAGGCGCCCATCGCGAGGCAGCCCCCTCGTCCCTGTCCCTCGACTAAGTGCCCAGCGAGAGAGCCAGGGGAGCCACGTCGCAGAGACCCTAGGCGAGAGAGGCATGCGCCAGAAACCCTCAGAAGGCACGGCATGGGCCAAGTGCCCAGCATTCGGTAGAGGTAGGCCCGCCAGCCAGGCGACGGGCGCACTTCGCGAGCCAGCCCCCTCGTCCCTGTCCCTTATCTAAGTGCCCAGCAAGTGAGCCAGGGGAGCCGCGTCGCACGGACCCTGGGCACGAGAGGCATGCCCCAGAAGCCCCCAGCAGGCACAGCATGGGCAAAGTGCCCAGCGTTTGGTAGAGGTGGGCGCGCCAGCTAGGCCACGGGCGCCCTTTGCGAGCCAGCCCCCTCGTCCCTGTGCCTCGAGTTAGTGCCCAGCGAGTGAGCCAGGGGAGCCGCATCGCATGGATCCTGGGCATGGGAGGCATGCCCCAGCAGCCCCTGGCAGGCAGGACACGGGCCAAGTGCCCAGCATGTGGCAGCGGTGGGAGAACCAGCCAGGCCACGGGCTCTCATCGCGAGCCAGCCCTCTTGTCCCTGTCCCTCGACTTAGTGCGGAGCGTGCGAGCCAGGGGAGCCATGCTGCATGGACCCTGGGCATGGGAGGCATGCCCCGGCATCCCCCAGCAGGCACGGCATGGGCCAAGTGCCCAGCGTGCAGTAGAGATCGGCGTGCCAGCCAGCCCCCTCATCCCTGTCCTTCGACTTAGTGCCCAGCAAGCGAGCCAGGGGAGCCGCGTCGCACAGACTCTTGGAGTGGGAGGCATGCCCAGGCAGCCCCCAGCAGGCACGGCATGGGCCAAGTGCCCAGTGTGTGGCAGAGGAGGGCGCGCCAGCCAGCACACAGGCGCCCATCGCGAGCCAGCCCCCTCATCCCTGTCTCTCAAGTAAGTGCCTAGCGAGCAAGCCAGGGGAGACACGTCGCATGGACCCTGGGCACGGGTGGCATGCCCAGGATGCCCCCAGCGTGCGGCAGAGGTGGGCGCGCCAGCCAGGACGCGGGCGCCCATCGCGAGCCAGCCCCCACGTCCCTGTCCCTCGACTAAGTCCTCCGCGAGCGAGCCAGGGGGGCCGCGTCGCACGGACCCTGGGCATATATGGCACGCCCAGGCAGCCCCCAGCAGGCATGACATGGGCTGCTCACCCAGCGTGCGGCAGCAGTTGGAGTGCCAGCCAGGCCGCGGGCGCCCATTGCGATCCAGCCCCCACGTCCCTGTCCCTCGACGTAGTTCCCAGCGAGTGAGCCAGGGGGGCCGCGTCGCACAGATCCTGGGCACGGGTGCCATGCCCGGGCAGCCCTCAGCAGGCATGGCATGGGCTGCTCATCCAGCATGCGGCAGCGGTGGGCGCGCCAGCCAGGCCGCGGGCGCCAATCGCGAGCCAGCCCCCTCATCCCTGCCCCTCGACTGACTGCCCAGGGTGCAAGCCAGGGATGCCGCGTTGCACAGACCCTGGGCACAGGTGGAAAGCCCAGGAAGCCCCCAGCAGGCACGGCATGGGCTGCTCACCCAGCATGCGGCAGCGGTGGGCGCGCCAGCCAGGCCACGGGCGCCCATCGCGAGCCAGCCCCCATGTCCCTGCCCCTCGACGTAGTGCCCAGCGAGCGAGCCAGGGGGGCCGCATCACATTGACCCTGGGCACTGGTGGCATGCCCAGGCAGCCCCTAGCATGCACTGAATGGGAGGCCTGCCCAGCATGCGGCAGCGGTGGACGCGCCAGCCAGGCCGCGGGCGCCCATCCCGAGCCAGCCCCCACGTCCCTATCCCTCGACATAGTGCCCAGCGAGCGAACCAGGGCTGCCGCGTCGCACAGACCCTGGGCATGGGTGGCTCACCCAGGCAGCCCCCAGCAGGCACGGCATGGGCGGCTCACCCAGCATACGGCAGCGGTGGGCGCATCATGCAGGCCACGGGCGCCCATCACAAGCCAGACCCCACGTCCCTGTCCCTCAACTAAGTGCCCAGCGAGCGAGCCAGGGGGGCCGCGTCGCACAGACCCTGGGAATGGGTGGGCACGCCCAGGCAGCCCCCTGCAGGCACGGCATGGGCTACTTTCCCAGCGTGCGGCAGCGGTGGGCGCGCCAGCCAGGCCGCGGGCGCCCATCGCGAGCTAGCCACCACGTCCCTGTCCCTCGACTAAGTGCCAAGCGAGCGAGCCAGGGGGGCCGCGTTGCATGGACCCTGGGCACGGGTGCCACGCCCGGGAAGCCCCCAGCAGGCATGGCATGGGCTGCTCACCCAGCGTGCAGCAGCGGTGGGCGGGCCAGCCAGGCCACGAGTGCCCGTGGTGAGCCAGCCACCTCGTCCCTGCCCCTCGACTGACTGCCCAGCATGCGAGCCAGGGATGCCACGTTGCACTGATCCTGGGCACGGGTGGCATGCCCAGGCAGCCCCCAGCAGTCACGGCATGGGCTGCTCGCCCAACGTGCGGCAGCGGTGGGCGCGCCAGCCAGGCCGTGGGCGACCATCGCGAGCCAGCCCCCACGTCCCTATCGCTCGACTAAGTGCCCAGTGAGCGAGCCAGAGGTGCCGCGTCGCACAGACCCTGGGCATGGGTGGGCACGCCCAGGCAGCCCCCAGCAGGCATGGCATGGGCTGCTTTCCCAGCGTGCGGCAGCTGTGGGCGCGCCAGCCATGCCGCGGGCGCCCATCGCGAGTCAGCCACAACGTCCCTGTCCCTCGACTAAGTGCCAAGCTAGCGAGCCAGGGGGGCCGCGTCGCATGGACCCTGGGCACGGGTGCCACGCCCGGGAAGCCCCCAGCAGGCATGGCATGGGCTGCTCAACAAGCGTTCGGCAGCGGTGGGCGGGCCAGCCAGGCCACGGGCGCCCATGGCGAGCCAGCCTCCTCGTCCTTGCCCCTCGACTGACTGCCCAGCATGCGACCCAGGGATGCCGCGTTGCATGGAAACTGGGAACAGGTGGCACGCCCAGGCAGCCCACAGCAGGCACGGCATGGGCTGCTCGCCCAGCGTGCGAAAGCGATGGGCGCGCCAGCCAGGCGATGGGCGACCATCGCGAGCCAGCCCTCACATCCCTGCAGTTCGACGTAGTGCCCAGCGAACGAGCCAGGGGGGCCGCATCGCATGGACCCTGGGCACGGGTGACATGCCCAGGTAGCCCCCAGCAGGCACGGCATGGGCTGCTCGCCCAGCGTGAGGCAGCGGTGGGTGCGCCAGCCAGGCCGCGTGCGCCCATCGCGAGCCAGCCCCACGTCCCTGCCCCTCGACCGACTGCCCAGCATGCGAGCCAGGGGTGCCACGTTGCTCGGACCCTGGGCATGGGTGCACACCTAGGCAGCCCCCAGCAGGCACAGCATGGGCTGCTCACCCAGTGTGCGGCAGCGGTGGGCGAGCCAGCCAGCCCGCGGGCGCCCATCGCGAGCCAGCCCACTCGTCCCTGCCCCTCGACGGACTGCCCTGCGTGCAAGCCTGGGTTGCTGCGTTGCATGGACCTTGGCACAGGTGGCACGCCCAGGCTGCCCCCAGCAGGCACAGCATGGGCTGCTCACCCAGCGTGCGGCAGAGGTGGGCGGGCCAGCCAGGCCGCGGGCGCCCATCTCCAGCCAGCCCCCACGTCCCTGTCCCTCGACGTAGTGCCCAGAGTGCGAGCCAGGGGAGCCGTGTCGGAAGGACCCTTGGCACGGGTGGCACGCCCGGGCAGCCCCCAGCAGGCACGGCATGGGTTGCTCGCCCAGCGTGTGGCAGCGGTGGGCGCGCAAGCCAGGCCGCAGGCTCCCATCGCGAGCCAGCCCCCACCTCCCTGTCCTTCGATGTAGTGCCCAGCGAGCGAGCCGGGGGAGCTGCGTCGCACGGACCCTGGGCATGGGTGGCACACCCAGGCATCCCTGAGTAGGTACGGCATGGGCTGCTCGCCCAGCGTGACGCAGCGGTGGGCGCGCGAGCCAGGCCGCAGGTGCCCAACGCGAGCCAGCCCCCACGTCCCTTTCGCTCGACTAAGTGCCCAGTGAGTGAGCTTGGGGGGCTGTGTTGCATGAACCCTGGACATTGGTGGCATGCCCAGGCAGCCCCCAGCAGGCACGGTATGGGCTGCTCGCCCAGCGTGCGGCAGCGGTGGGCGCGCCAGCCAGGCCGCGGTCGCCCATCGCGAGCCAGCCCCCAGTTCCCTGTCCCTAGACGTAGTGCCCAGCGTCCGAGCCAGGGGTGCCGCATTCCATGGACCCTGGGCATGGGTGGCACACCCAGGCAGCCCCCAGCAGGCACGGCTTGGGCTGCTCGGCCAGCGTGCGGCAGCAGTGGGTGCGCCAGCAAGGCCGTGGGCGCCCATCGCGAGCCAGCCCCCACGTCTCTGTCCCTCGACTAAGTGCGCAGCGAGCGATCCAGGGGGGCCTGGTCGCACGGACCCTGGGCACTGGTGGCACGCCCAGGCAACCCCCAGCAGGAACGGCATGGGTTGCTCGCCCAGTGTGCAGCAGCGGTGCGCGCGCCAGACAGGCCACAGGCGCCCATCGCGAACTAGCCCCCACGTCCCTGTTCCTCGACGTAGTGCCAAGCCTGCGAGCCAGGGGTGCCGCATCGCATGGACCCTGGGCACGGGGGGCACGCCCAGGCAGCCCCCAGCAGTCACGGCATGGGCTGCTCGCCCAGCGTGCTGCGGCGGTGGGCGCGCTAGCCAGGACACAGGCGCCCAACGCGAGCCAGCCCCCACGTCCCTTTCCCTCGACTAAGTGCCCAGCGAGTGAGCTTGGGAGGCTGCGTTGCATGGACCCTGGACATAGGTGGCACGCCAGGGCAGCCCCCAGCAGGCACGGCATGAGCTGCTCGCCCAGCGTGTGGCAGCGGTGGGTGCGCCAACCAGGCCGCGGGCGCCCATCGCGAGCCAGCCCCCACGTCCCTGTCCCTCGACTAAGTGCCCAGCGAGCGAGTCAGGGCGGCCATGTCGCATGGACCCTGGGCAATGGTGGCACACCCAGGCAGCGCCAAGAAGGCACGGCATGGGCTGCTCGCCCAGCTAGCGGCAGTGGCAGCCAGCCCCTTCGTCACTGCCGCTCGACTGACTGCCCAGCGTGCGAGCCAGGGGTGCCGCATCGCACGGACCGTGGGCATGAGTTGCACACCCAGGAAGCCCCCAGCAGGCATGACATGGGCTGCTCGCCCAGAGTGCGGCAGCGGTGGGCGCGCCAGCCAGGCCGCGGGTGCCCATCGCGAGCCAGCCCCCTCGTCCCTTCCCCTCGACAAACGGCCCAGCTTGCGAGCCAGGGGAGCCGCATAGCATGGACCCTTGGCATGGGTGGCATGCCCAAAAAGCCCCCATCAGGCACGGCATGGGCTTCTCGCCCAGCGTGCGGCAGCGGTGGGCCTCCCAGCCAGGCTGCAGGAGCCTATCGCGAGCCGGCCCCCTCATCCCTGCCGCTCGACGGACTGCCCAGCATGCGAGCCAGGGTTGCCGCATTGCACGGACCCTGGGCACAGGTGGCATGCCCAGGCAGCCCCCAGCAGGCACGGCATGGGGGTGCTCGCCCAGCGTGCGGCAGCGGTGTGCGCGCCAGCGAGGCCGCGGGTGCCCATCGCGAGCCAGCCCCCACGTTCCTCTCCCTCGACTAAGTGCCCAGCGAGCGAGCCAGGGGGGCCACGTCGCATGGACCCTGGGCACTGGTGGCACGCCTAGGCAGCCCCCAGCAGGAACGGCATGGGCTGCTCACCCAGCGTGCGGCAGCGGTTGGCGTGCCAGCCAGGCCGCGGGTGCCTGTCACGAGCAAGGCCCCATGTCCCTGTCCCTCGACGTAGTGCCCAGCGAGCGAGCCATGGGGGCTGCATTGCATGGACCCTGGGCACAGGTGGCATGCCCTGGCAGCCCCCAGCAGGCACGGCATGGGCTGCTCACCCAGCGTGCGGCAGCGGTGGGCGCGCCAGCCAGGCTGCGGGCGCCCCTCGCGAGCCAGCCCCCTCGTCCCTGCCCCTGGACTAACTGTCCAGCATGCGAGCCAGGGGTGCTGCATCGCACGGACCCTGGGAATGTGTGGCTCACCCAGGCAGCCATCAGCAGGCAAGGCATGGAGTGGTCACCCAGCGTGCAGCAGCGGTGGGAGCGCCAGCCAGGCTGCGGGCGCCCATCGCGAGACAGCCCCCATGTCCCTGTCCCTCGACTAAGTGCCCAGCGAGCGATCCTGGGGGGCCATGTTGCATAGACCCTGGGCATGGGTGGCACACCCAGGAAGCCCCAAGAAGGCACAGTATGGGCTGCTCGCCCAGCGTGCGGTAGCAGCAGCCAGCCCCCTCGTCCCTGCTGCTCGACTGACTACCCAGCGTGCGAGCCAGGGGTGCCGCGTCGCATGGACCTTGGGCATGGGTGGGACACCCAGGCAGCCCCCAGAAGGCATGGCATGGGCTGCTCGCCCAGAGTGCGGCAGCGGTGGGCGCGCCAGCCAGGCCGCGGGTCCCCATCGCGAGCCTGCCCCCTCGTCCCTGCCCCTCGACATACGGCCCAGCTTGCGAGCCAGGGGAGCCACGTCGCGCGGACCCTTGGCATGGGAGGCACGCCCAGGAAGCCCCCAGCAGGCACGGCATGGGCTTCTCGCCCGGCGTGCGGCAGCGGTGGGCGCCCAGCCAGGTCGCGGGAGCCTATCGCGAGCCGGCCCCCTCGTCCCTGCCGCTCGACTGACTGCCCAGCGTGCGAGCCTGGGGTGCCGCGTCGCATGGATCTTGGGCATGGGTGGCACACCCAGGTAGCCCCCAGCAGGCATGGCATGGGCTGCTCGCCCGGAGTGCGGCAGCGGTGGGCGCGCCAGCCAGGCCGCGGGTGCCCATCGCGAGCCAGCCCCCACGCCCCTGTCCCTTGACTAAGTGCCCATCGAGTGAGCCAGGCGGGCCGCGTCGCACGGATGCTGGGCATGGAAGCCACGCCCAGGCAGCCCCCCAGCAGGCACAGCATGGGCTGCTGCCCAGCGTGCGGCAGCGGTGGGCGCGCCAGCCAGGCCGCCGGCGCCCGTCGCGAGCCAGCCCCCACATCCCTGTCCCTCGACTAAGTGCCCAGCGAGCATGCCAGGACGGCCGCATAGCACGGACCCTGGGAATGTGCTCGCCCAGGCAGCCATCAGCAGGCAAGGAATGGACTGCTCGCCCAGTGTGCAGCAGCGGTGCGCGCACCAGCCAGGCCGCAAGCGCCCATCGCGAGACAGCCCCAACGTCCCTGTCCCTCGACTAAGTGCCCAGCGAGCGAGCCAGGGGGGCCGTGCCGCATGGACCCTGGGGATGGGTGACACGCCCAGGCAGTCCTCAGCAGGCATGGCATGGGTAGCTCGCCCAGCGTGCGGTAGCGGTTGGCGCGCCAGCCAGGCCGCGGGCGCCCATCGCGAGCCAGCCCCCACGTCCCTGTCCCTCGACTAAGTGCCCAGCGAGCAAGCCAGGCGGGCCGCGTCGCACGGATACTGGGCATGGGTGGCACTCCCAGGCAGCCCCCAGCAGGCACGGCATGGGCTGCTCGCCCAGCGTGCGGCAGCGGTGGGCGCGCCAGCCAGACCGCGGGCACCCGTCGCGAGCCAGGCCCCATGTCCCTGTCCCTCGACGTAGTGCCCAGAGAGCGAGCAAAGGGGGCTGCGTCGCACGGACCCTGGGCGCAGGTGGCATGCCCAGGCAGCCCCCAGCAGGCACAGCATGGGCTTCTCGCCCGGCGTGCGGCAGCGGTGGGCGCCCAGCCAGGTCGCGGGAGCCTATCGCGAGCCGGCCCCCTCGTCCCTGCCGCTTGACTGACTGCCCAGCGTGCGAGCCTGGGATGCCGCATCGCATAGATCTTGGGCATGGGTAGCACACCCAGGCAGCCCCCAGCAGGCATGGCATGGGCTGCTCACCCGGAGTGCGGCAGCGGTGGGCGCGCCAGCCAGGCCGCGGGTGCCCATCGCGAGCCAGCCCCCACGCCCCTGTCCCTCAACTAAGTGCCCATCGAGCGAGCCAGGCGGGCCGCATCGCACAGATGCTGGGCATGGAAGCCAAGCCCAGGCAGTCCCCAGCAGGCACAGCATGGGCTGCTGCCCAGCGTGCGGCAGCGGTGGGCGCGCCAGCCAGGCCGCGGGCGCCCATCGCGAGCTAGCCCCCACATCCCTGTCCCTCGACTAAGTGCCCAGCGAGCATGCCAGGACGGCCGCATAGCACGGACCCCGGGAATGAGTTGCTCGCCCAGGCAGCCGTCAACAGGCAAGGAATGGACTGCTCGCCCAGCGTGCGGCAGCGGTGTGCGCGCCAGCGAGGCCGCGGGCGCCCATCGCGAGCCAGCCCCCACGTCCCTGTCCCTCGACTTAATGCCCCGTCAACGAGCCAGGGGAGCCATGTCACATGGACTCTGGGCACGAGAGGCATGCCCAGGCAGCCCCCAGCAGGCACGGCATAGGCCAAGTGCCCGGCGTGTGGCAGAGTAGGGTGCACCAGCCAGGCCACAGGCGCCCATCGCGAGCCAGCCCCCTCATCCCTGTCCCTCGACTAAGTGCCCAGCAAATGAGCCAGGGGAGCAGCATCGCACAGACACTGGGCATGGGAGGTATGCCCAGGCAGCCCCTAGCAGGCACGGCATGGGTCAAGTGCCGTGCGTGCAGCAGAGGAGGGCGCGCCAGCCTGGCCACAGGCGCCCATCGCAAGCAAGCCCCCTCGTCCCTGACCCTCGACTAAGTGCCCAGCAGGCGAGCCATGGGAGCCGCGACGAATGGACCATGGGCATGGGAGGCATGCCCAGGAAGCCCCCAGCAGGCATTGCATGGGCCAAGTTCCCAGCGTGCAGCAGAGGAGGGCGTGCCAGCCAGGCCACAGGCGGCCATCGCGAGCCAGCCCCCTCGTGCCTGTCCCTCGACTAAGTGCCCAGCGAGCGAGCCAGGGGAGCCGCGTCACATGGACCCTTGGCACAGGGGGCATGCCCAGGCATGCCACAGTAGGCATGGCATGAGCCAACTGCCCAGCGTGTGGCAGAGGAGGGCACGCCAGCCAGGCCACAGGCGGCCATCGCGAGCCAGCCCCCTCGTGCCTGTCCCTCGACTAAGTGCCCAGCGAGCGAGCCAGGAGAGCCGCATCACATGGACCCTGGGCACGGGAGGCATGCCAAGGCAGCCCCAAGCAGGCACGGCATGGGCCAAGTGCCCATCTTGCGGCAGAGGAGGGCGCGCCAGCCAGGCCACAGGCATCCATCGTGAGCTAGCCCCCTCGTCCCTGTCCCTCGACTAAGTGCCCAGCGAGCGAGCCAGGGGAGCCGTGTCGCACAGACCATGGGCACGGGAGGCATGCCCAGGAAGCCCCCAGCAGGCATGGCATGGGCCAAGTTTCCAGCATGCGGAAGAGGAGGGCGCGCCAGCCAGGCCACAGGCGCCCATTACAGGCCAGCCCCCTCGTCCCTGTCCCTCGACTAAGTGCCCAGCGAGCGAGCCAGGGGAGCCGCGTCGCACGGACCCTGGGCATGGGAGGCATGCCCACTCAGCCCCCAGCAGGCACGGCATGGGCCAAGTGACCAACGTAAGGCAGAGGAAGGCACGCAAGCCAGGCCACAGTCGCCCATCGCGAGCCAGCCCCCACGTCCCTGTCCCTCGACTAAGTGCCCAGCGAACCAGCCAGGGGGACCGTGTCACATGGACCCTGGGCATGGGAGGCATGCCCATGCAGCCTCCAGCAGGCACGGCATGGGCCAAGTGCCTTGTGTGCAGCCGCGGTGGGCGCGCCAGCCAGGCCACAGGCGCCCATCACGAGCCAGCCCCCTCGTCCCTGTCCCTCGAATAAGTGAACAGCGAGCGAGCCAGGGAAGCCACGTCGCACGGACCCTGGGAACGGCAGGCAAGCCCCAGCAGCCCCCAGCAGGCATGGCATGGGCCAAGGGCCAAGCGTGCGGCAGCGGCAGGTGTGCCAGCGAGTGAGCTAGGGGAGCCGCGTCGCTTGGACCCTGGGCACAAGGGCCATGACTAGGCATCACCCAGAAGGCATGACATGGGCCAAGTGCCCAGCGTGCGGCAGAGGGGGCGCGCCAGCCAGGCCACAGGCGCCCATCGCGAGCCAGCCCCCTCGTCCCTGTCCGTCGACTAAGTGCCAAGCGAAGGAGCCAAGGGAGCCTCATCGCACAGACAATGGGCATGGGAGGCATTCCCAGGCAGCCACCAGCAGGCACGGCATGGGCCAAGCGCCCATCGGCCGGCAGCGGTGGGCGCACCAGCCAGGCCACAGGCGCCCATCGCGAGCCAGCCCCCTCATCCCTGTCCCTTGACTAAGTGCCCAGCGGGCGAGCCAGGGGAGCCGCGACGAATGGACCATGGGCACGGGAGGCATGCCCAGGAATCCCCCAGCAGGCATTGCATGGGCCAAGTTCGCAGCGTGCGGCAGAGGAGGGCGTGCCAGCCCCGCCACAGGCGGCCATCGCGAGCCAGCCCCCTCGTCCCTGTCCCTCGAATAAGTGCCCAGCGAGCGAGCCAGGGGAGCCGCATCGCACGGACCCTTGTTGTGGCAGGCATGCCCCAGCAGCCCCCAGCAGGCTCGACATGGGCAAAGTGCCGAGTGTGCGGCAGCGGTGGGCGCGCCAGCAAGGCCACAGGCGCCCATCGCGAGCCAGCCCCCTCGTCCATGTCCCTCGACTAACTGCCCAGCGAGCGAGCCAGGAGAGCCGCGTCGCACAGACTCTTGGTGTGGCAGGCATGCCCCAGCAGCCCCCAGCAGGCTCGGCATGGGCCAAGTGCCAAGTGTGCAGCAGCGGTGGGCGCGCCAGCCAGGCCACAGGCGCCCATCGGAAGCCAGCCCCCTCGTCCCTGTCCCTCAACTAAGTGCCCAGCGAGTGTGCAAGGGGAGCTGCGTCGCATGGACCCTAGGCATGGGAGGCATGCCCAGTAAAACCCCAGCTGGCATGGTGTGGGCCAAGTGCCCAGCGTGCGGCAGAGGAAGGCGCGCAAGCCAGGCCACAGGCGCCCATCGCGAGCCAGCCCCCTCGTCCCTGTCCCTCGACTAAGTGCCCAGCGAGCGAGCCAGGGGAGCCGCGTCGCATGGACCCTTGTTGTGGCAGGCATGCCCCAGCAGCCCCCAGCAGGCTCAGCATGGGCAAAGTGCCGAGTGTGCGGCAGCGGTGGGCGCGCCAGCCAGGCCACAGGCGCCCATCGCGAGCCAGCCCCCTCGTCCATGTGCCTCGACTAACTGCCCAGCGAGCGAGCCAGGGGAGCCTCGTCGCACGGACCTTGGGCATGGGTGGCATGCCCAGGCAGCCCCCAGCAGGCACAGCATGGGCCAAGTGCCCAGCGTGCGGCAGTGGTGGGAGCGCCAGCCAGGCCACAAGAGCCCATCGTGAGCAAGCCCCCTCGTCCCTGTCCCTCGAATAAGTGAACAGCGAGTGAGCGAGGGGAGCCACGTCGCACGGACCCTGGGAATGGCAGGCAAGCCCCAGCAGCCCCCAGCAGGCACGGCATGGCCAAAGTGCCCAGCGTGCGGCAGCGGTGGGCGTGCCAGGGAGGCCACAGGCGCCCATCGCGAGCCAGCCCCCTCGTCCCTGTCCCTCGACTAAGTGCCCAGCGAGCGAGCTAGGGGAGCCGCGTCGCTTGGACCCTGGGCACAGGGGGCATGACTAGGCATCACCCAGAAGGCATGGCATGGCCCAAGAGCCCAGCGTGCGGCAGAGGAGGGTGGGCCAGCCAGGCCACAGGCGCCCATCTCGAGCCAGCCCCCTTTTCCCTGTCCCTCGACTAAGTACCCAGCGAATGAGCCAGGGCAGCCGCATCGCACAGACCCTGGGCACTGGAGGCATGCCCAGGCAGCTCCCAGCAGGCACGGCATTGGCCAAGTGCCCAGTGTGCGGCAGCGGTGGGCGCGCCAGCAAGGCCACGGATGCCCATTACGAGCCAGTCCTCTCGTCCCTGTCCCTAGACTTAGTGCTCCGTGAGCGAGCCAGGGGAGCCAGAACGCATGGACTCTGGGCATGGGAGGCATGCCGAGGCTGCCCCCAGCAGGCACAGCATGTGCCAAGTGCCCAGCATGCGGCAGAGGAGGGCGCGCCAGCAAGGCCACTGGCGCCCATCACGACGCAGCCTCCTCGTCCCTGTCCCTCGACTAAGTGCCCAGTGAACGAGCCCGGGGAGCCGCGTCGCACAGACCCTTGGCACGAGAGGCATGCCCAGTCAGCCCCCAGCAGGCACGGCTTGGGCCAAGTGCCCAGCATTCGGCAAAGGTGGGCGCGCCAGTGAGGCCACGGGCGCCCATCACGAGGCAGCCCCCTCGTCCCTGTCCCTTGACTTAGTGCCCCGTGGGTGAGCCAGGGGAGCCGCGTCGCATGGACTCTGGGCACGGGAGGCATGCCCAGGCAGCCCCCAGCAGGCTCAGCATAGGCCATGTTCCCAGCGTGCGGCAGAGGAGGGCGCGCCAGCGAGGCCACTGGCTCCCATCACGAGCCAGCCCCCTCGTCCCTGTCCCTCGACTAAGTGCCCAGCGAACGACCCAGGGGAGCCGCATCGCACAGACCCTGGGCACTGGAGGCAAGCCCAGGCAGCTCCCAGCAGGCATGGCATTGGCTAAGTGCCCAGTGTGCGGCAGCGGTAGGCGCGCCAGTGAGGCCACGGGCGCCCATTACGAGCCAGTCCTCTCATCCCTGTCCCTCGACTTAGTGCCCCGTGAGCGAGCCAGGGGAGCCGCGTCGCATGGACTCTGGTCATGGGAGGCATGCCGAGGCTGCCCCCAGCAGGCACACCATGGGCCAAGTGGCCAGCGTGCGGCAGAGGAGGGCGCGCCAGCATGGCCACAGGCGCCCATCACGACCCAGCCCCAACGTCCCAGTCCCTTGACTAAGTGCTCAGCGAACGAGCCAGAGGGGCCATGTCGCAAGGACCCTGGGCACAGGTGGCACGCCCAGGAAGCTCCCAGCAGGCACGGCATGGGTGGCTCACCCAGCGTGCGGCAGCAGTGGGCACGCAAGCCAGGCCGCGGGTGCCCATTGCGAGCCAGCCCCAACGTCCCTGTCCCTCGACTAAGTGCTCAGCAAGCGAACCAGGGGGGCTGCATCACAAGGACCCTATGCACAGGTGGCATGCCAAGGAAGCCCCCAGCAGGCATGGCATGGGCTGGTCACCCCGCGTGCGGCAGCCCTGGGCGCGCCAGCCAGGCCGCGGGCGCCCATTGCGAGCCAGCCCCCACGTCCCTGTCCCTCGACTATGTGCTCAGCGAGCAAGCCAGGGGAGCCACGTCACAAGGACCCTGGGCACAGGTGGCACGCCAAGGAAGCTCCCAGCAGGCACGGCAAGGGCTGCTCGCCCAGTGTGCGTCAGCGGTGGGCGCGCCACCAAGGCCGCGGGCGCCAATCGTGAACCAGCCCCTTCGTCCCTTCCCCTTGACTGACAGCCCAGTGTGCGAGCCAAGGGTGCCGCATCGCACAGACCCTGGCCACGAGTGGCATGCCCAGGCAGCCCCCAGCAGGCATGGCATGGGCTGGAAGCCCAGCGTGCAGCATCGGTGGGCGCGACAGAAATACCGCGGGCGCCCATCGCGAGCCAGCCCCCACGTCCCAGTCCCTCGACTAAGTGCTCAGCGAGCGAGCCAGCGGGGCCGCGTCGCATGGACCCTGGGCACAGTTGGCATGCCCAGGAAGCTCCCAGCAGGCACGGCATGGGCTGCTCGCCTACCGTGCGGCAGCGGTGGGCGCTCCAGCCGAGCCAGCCCCCACGTCCCTGTCTGTCGACTAGGTGCTCAGCGAGCGGGCCAAGGGGGCCTCGTCGCATGGACCCTGAGCACGGGTGGCAAATCCTGGCAACCCCAGCATGCACGGCATGGGCTGCTCGTCCAGAGTGCGGCAGCAGTGGGGGCGCCAGCCAGGCCGCCGGCGCCCATCGCGACCCAGCCCCCTCGTCCCTGTCCCTCGACTAAGTGCCCAGCGAGCGAGCCAGGGGGGCCGCGTTGCATGGACCATGGGCACCGGTGGCACTCCCCGGCAGCCCCCAGCAGGCACGGCATGGGCTGCTCACCCAGCGTGCTGCAGTGGTGGACGCGCCAGCCAGGCCACGGGCGCCCATCGCGAGCCAGCCCCCACGTCCCTGTCCCTCGACTAAGTGCCCAGCGAGTGTGCCAGGGGGGCCACGTCGCATGGACCCTGGGCACCAGTGGCATGCCCCGGCAGCCCCCAGCAGGCACGGCATGGGCTGCTCACCCAGTGTGTGGCAATGGTGGGTGCGCCAGCAAGTCTGCCGGCGCCCATCGCGAGCAAGCCCCCACATCCCCGTCCCTCGACGTAGTGCCCAGCGAGCGAGCCAGGGGGGCCGCGTTGCATGGACCCTGGGCATGGGTGGCATGCCCAGGCAGCCCCCAGGAGGCATGGCATGGACTTCTCACCCAGAGTGCCGCAGCGGTGGGCGTGCCAGCCAGGCCACGGGTGCCGATCGCGAGCCCGTCCCCACGTCCCTGTCCCTCGACTAAGTGCTCAGCGAGCGAGCCAGGGGGGCTGTGTCTCATGGACCCTGGGCATGGTTGCATGCCCAGGCAGCCCTCAGCAGGCACGGCATGGGTTACTCACCCAGTGTGCGGCAGCGGTCGGCGCGCCAGCCAGGCCGCGGATGCCCATCCGAGCCAGCCCCCACGTCCCTGTCCCTCGACTGACTGCCCAGCGTGCGAGCCAGGGGTGCTGCGTCGCACCGATCCTGGGCAGGAGTGGCATGCCAAGGCAGCCCCCAGCAGGCACGGCATGCGCTGCTCACCCAGCATGCGGCAGCGGTGGGCACGCCAGCAAGGCCGCGGGCGCCCATCGCGAGCCAGCCCCCTCGTCCCTGTCCCTCGACTAAGTGCCCAGCGAGCGAGCCAGGGGGGCTGCGTCTCACAGACCATGGGCACTGGTGGCACTCCCCGGCAGCCCCCAGCAGGCACGGCATGGGCTGCTCGCCCAGCGTAATGCAGTGGTGGGCGCACCAGCCAGGCCGCGGGCGCCCATCGCGAGCCAGCCCCCTCGTCCCTGTCCCTCGACTAAGTGCTCAGCGAGCGAGCCAGGGGGGCCGCATCCCATGGACCCTGGGCATGAGTGGCACGCCCAGACAGCCCCAAGCAGGTACGGCATCAGCTGCTTGCCCAGAGTGCGGCAGCGGTGGGCGCGCCAGCCAGGCTGCCGGCGCCCATCGCGACCCAGCCCCCACGTCTCTGTCCCTCGACGTAGTTCCCAGCGAATGAGCCAGGGGAGCCGTGTTGCACGGACCCTTGGCACGGGTGGCATGCCCAGGCAGCCCCCAGACTGAATGGCATGGGCTGCTCACCCAGCGTGCCGCAGCGGTGGGCACGCCCGCAAAGCCGCGGGCGCCCATCGCGAGCCAGCCCCCACGTCCCTGTCCCTCGACTAAGTGCCCAGCGAGCGTGCCAGGGGGGCCATGTCGCATGGACCCTGGGCACCGGTGGCATGCCCTGGCAGCCCCCAGCAGGCACGGCATGGGCTGCTCGCCCAGCGTGCGGCAATGGTGGGCGCGCCAGCAAGTCTGCCGGTGCCCATCGCGAGCAAGCCCCCACGTCCCCGTCCCTCGACGTAGTGCCCAGCGAGCGAGCCAGGGGGGCCGCGTTGCATGGACCCTGGGCATGAGTGGCACGCCCAGGCAGCCCCCAGGAGGCATGGCATGGACTTCTCAGCCAGAGTGCCGCAGCGGTGGGCATGCCAGCCAGGCCGCGGGCGCCCATCGCGAGCCAGCCCCCACGTCCCTGTCCCTCGACTAAGTGCCCAGCGAGCGTGCCAGGGGGGCCACGTCACATGGACCCTGGGCACCAGTGGCATGCCCCGGCAGCCCCCAGCAGGCACGGCATGGGCTGCTCACCCAGCGTGCGGCAATGGTGGGCGCGCCAGCAAGTCTGCCGGCGCCCATCGCGAGCAAGCCCCCACGTCCCCGTCCCTCGACGTAGTGCCCAGCGAGCGAGCCAGGGGGGCCGCGTTGCATGGACCCTGGGCATGGGTGGCACGCCCAGGCAGTCCCCAGGAGGCATGGCATGGACTTCTCAGCCAGAGTGCCGCAGCGGTGGGCATGCCATCCAGGCCACGGGCGCCCATCGCGAGCCAGCCCCCACGTCCCTGTCCCTCGACTAAGTGCCCAGCGAGTGTGCCAGGGGGGCCACATCGCATGGACCCTGGGCACCGGTGGCATGCCCCGGCAGCCCCCAGCAGGCACGGCATGGGCTGCTCGCCCAGTGTGTGGCAATGGTGGGCGCGCCAGCAAGTCTGCCGGTGCCCATCGCGAGCAAGCCCCCACGTCCCCGTCCCTCGACGTAGTGCCCAGCGAGCGAGCCAGGGGGACCGCGTTGCATGGACCCTGGGCATGAGTGGCACGCCCAGGCAGCCCCCAGGAGGCATGGCATGGACTTCTCAGCCAGAGTGCCGCAGCGGTGGGCATGCCAGCCAGGCTATGGGAGCCGATCGCGAGCCCGTCCCCACGTCCCTGTCCCTCGACTAAGTGCTCAGCGAGCGAGCCAGGGGGGCTGTGTCTCATGGACCCTGGGCACGGTTGCATGTCCAGGCAGCCCTCAGCAGGCGCGGCATGGATTACTCGCCCAGTGTGCCGCAGCGGTGGGCGCGCCAGCCAGGCCGCGGGCGCCCATTGCGAGCCAGCCCCCTCGTCCTTGCCCCTAGACTGACTGCCGAGCGTGCGAGCCAAGGGTGCCATGTCGCATGGACCCTGGGCATGGATGGGACACCAAGGCAGCCCCCAGCAGGCACAGCATGGGCTGCTCGCCCAGCGTGCCGCAGCTGTGGGGGCACCAGCAAGGCAGCGGGCGGCCATCGCGAGCCAGCCCCCACGTCCCTGTCCCTCGACTAAGTGCCCAGCGAGCGTGCCAGGGGGGCCACGTCGCATGGACCCTGGGCACCCGTGGCATGCCCCGGCAGCCCCCAGCAGGCACGGCATGGGCTGCTCGCCCAGCGTGCGGCAATGGTGGGCGCGCCAGCAAGTCTGCCGGCGCCCATCGCGAGCAAGCCCCCACGTCCCCGTCCCTCGACGTAGTACCCAGCGAGCGAGCCAGGGGGGCCGCGTTGCATGGACCCTGGGCATGGGTGGCACGCCCAGGCAGCCCCCAGGAGGCATGGCATGGACTTCTCAGCCAGAGTGCTGCAGCGGTGGGCATGCCAGCCAGGCCGCGGGAGCCGATCGCGAGCCTGTCCCCACGTTCCTGTCCCTCGACTAAGTGCTCAGCGAGCGAGCCAGGGGGGCTGTGTCTCATGGACCCTGGGCACGGTTACATGCCCAGGCAGCCCTCACCAGGCACGGCATGGGTTACTCGCCCAGCGTGCGGCAGCGGTCGGCGCGCCAGCCAGGCCGCGGACGCCCATCCTAGCCGGCCCCCACGTCCCTGTCCCTCGACTAAGTGCCCAGCGAGCGAGCCAGGGGGACCGCGTCGCATGCACACTAGGCACCGATGGCACGACCCGGCAGCCCCCAGCAGGAATGGCATGGGATGCTCGCCCAGCGTGCGGCAGCGGTTGGCGCGCCAGCAAGGCTGCCGGCGCCCATCGCGACCCAGCCCCCATGTCCCTGTCCCTCGACGTAGTTCCCAGCGAACGAGCCAGGGGGGCCGCATCGAACGGACCCTGGACACAGGTGGCATGCCCAAGCAGCCCCCAGCAGGTATGGTATGGGCTACTCTCCAAGCGTGCGGCAGCGGTGGGCGCGCCAGCCAGGCCGTGGGCTCCCATCGCGAGCCAGCCCACACGTCCCTGTCCCTCGACTAAGTGCCCAGCAAGCGAGCCAGGGGGGCCGCGTCGCATGGACCCTGGCTTGGGTGGCACGACCCGGCAGCCCCCAGCAGGAATGGCATGGGATGCTCGCCCAGCGTGCTGCAGCGGTTGGCGCGCCAGCAAGGCCGCCGGCGCACATCGCGAGCCAGCCCCCATGTCCCTGTCCCTCGACTAAGTTCCCAGTGAGCGAGCCAGGGGGGCCACGTCACACGGACCCTGGGCACGGGTGGCATGCCCCAACATCCCCCAGCCGGCACGGCATAGGCTGCTCGCCCAGCGTGCGGCAGCAGTGGGTTCGCCAGCAAGGCCGCCGGTGCCCATCGCGAGCCAGCCCCCACATCCCTGTCCCTCGACTAAGTGCCCAGTGAGTGAGCCAGGGGGACCGTGTCGCACGGATCCTGGGCATGGGTGGCACGCCCAGGAAGCCCCCAGCAGGCACCGCATGGGCTGCTCACCTTGCGCGCGGCAGTGGTGGGCGCGTCAGCCAGGCCGCATGCGCCCATCGTGAGCTAGCGCCCTTGTCCCATCTCCTCGAATGACTCCCCAGCGTGCGAGCCAGGGGTGCTGCATCACATGGACCCTGAGCATGAGTGGCACGCCCAGGCAGCCCCCAGCAGGCACGGAATGGGTTCCTCACCCAGCGTGCAGCAGCGGTGGGCAGGCCAGCCAGGCTGCAGGCGCCCATCGCGAGCCAGCCCCCACATCTCTGTCCCTCGACTAAGTGCCCAGCGAGCGAGCAAGGGGGGCCGCGTCGCACAGATCCTGGGCACGGGTCACACACCCAGGCAGCCCCCAGCAGGCACAGCATGGGCTGCTCGCCCAGCGTGCGGCAGTGGTGTTCGCGCCAGCCAGGCCGCGGGTGCCCATCGCGAGCCAGCCCCCTCGTCCCATCTCCTCGACTGACTGCCCAGCGTACGAGCCAGGGGTGCCGCGTCACACGGACCTTGGGCATGAGTGGCAGGCCCAGGAAGTCCCCAGCAGGCACCGCATGGGCTGCTCACCCATCGTGCGGCAGCGGTGGGAGGGCCAGCCAGGCCGTGGGCGCCCATCGTGAGCCAGCCCCCATGTCCCTGTCCCTCGACTAAGTGCCCAGCGAGCGAGCCGGGGGGCCCGCGTCGCATGGTCCGTGGGCATGGGTGGCACGCCCCGGCTGCCCCCAGCAGGCACGGCATGGGTAGCTCGCCCAGCGTGCGGCAGCGGTGGGCGCGCCAGCAAGGCCGCCGGCGCCCATCGCGAGCCAGCCCCCACATCCCTGTCCCTCGACGTAGTGCCCAGCGAGCGTGCCAGGAGGGCCACGTTGCACGGACCCTGGGCACGGGTGGCACGCCCAGGCAGCCCCCATCAGGCATGGCATGGGCTGCTCGCCCAGCGTGCTGAAGTGGTGGGCGCGCCAGCCAGGCCGTGGGCGCCCATCGTGAGCCAGCCCCCTCGTCCCATCTCCTCGACTGACTGCCCAGCGTGCGAGCCAGGGGTGACACGTTGCACGGTCCTTGGGTACGAGTGGCATGCCCAGGCAGCCCCCAGCAGGCACGGCATGGGCTGCTCACCCAGTGTGCGGCAGCGGTCGGCGGGCCAGCCAGGCCGCGGTCACGCATCGCGAGCCAGCCCCCACATCCCTGTCCCTCGACTAAGTGCCCAGCGAGCGAGCCAGGGGGGCTGCGTCGCACGCACCGTGGGCATGGGTGGCATGCCCCGGTAGCCCCCAGCAGGCACGGCATGGGCTGCTCACCCAGGGTGCAGCAGCGGTGGGCACGCCCCGGCAGTCCCCAGCAGGCACGGCATGGGCTGCTCGCCCAGCGTGCGGCAGCGGTGGGCATGCCAGCAAGGCTGCCGGCGCCCATCGCGAGCCAGCCCCCACGTCCCTGTCCCTCGACTGAGTGCCCAGCGAGCGAGCCAGGGGGGCCGCGTCGCATGGTTCGTGGGCACGGGTGGCACGCCCCGGCTGCCCCCAGCAGGCACGGCATGGGCAGCTCACCCAGCGTGAGGCAGCGGTGGGCGCGCCAGCAAGGCTGCCGGCGCCCAATGCGACCCAGCCCCCATGTCCCTGTCCCTCGACGTAGTTCCCAGCGAACGAGCCAGGGGGGCCACGTCGAATGGACCTTGGGCACAGGTGGCATGCCAAGGCAGCCCCCAGCAGGTACGGTATGGGCTACTCGCCAAGCGTGCGGCAGTGGTGGGCGCGCCAGCCAGGCCACGGGCGCCCATCGCGAGCCAGCCCGCACGTCCCTCTCCCTCGACTAAGTGCCCAGCAAGCGAGCCAGGGGGGCCGCGTCGCATGGACCCTGGGCTTGGGTGGCACGCCCCGGCAGCCCCCACCAGGCATGGCATAGGCTGCTCGCCCAGTGTGCGTCTGCGGTGGGCGCGCCAGCAAGGCCGCCGGTGCACATCGCGAGACGGCCCCCATGTCCCTGTCCCTCGACTATGTTCCCAGTGAGCGAGCCAGGGGGGCCGCATCACACGGACCCTGGGCACGGGTAGCATGCCCCAGCAGCCCCCAGCAGGCACGGCATACGCTGCTTGCCCAGCGTGCGGCAGCAGTGGGTGCGCCAGCAAGGCCGCCGGTGCCCATCGCGAGCCAGCCCCCACATCCCTGTCCCTCGACTAAGTGCCCAGTGAGTGACCCAGGGGGACCGCGTCGCATGGATCCTGGTCACGGGTGGCACTCCCAGGAAGCCCCCAGCAGGCACCGCATGGGCTGCTCTCCTTGCGCGCGGCAGTGGTGGGCGCGTCAGCCAGGCCGCATGCGCCCATCATGAGCTAGCCCCCTCGTCCCATCTTCTCGACTGACTGCCCAGCGTGCGAGCCAGGGGTGCCGCGTCGCACGGACCTTGGGCACGAGTGGCACGCCCCGGCAGTCCCCAGCAGGCACGGCATGGGC
>JAJFZO010000570.1:27500-42500 GCA_021397835.1 Moringa oleifera
AATAAAAAATTCATATATCTAACAGAAACTTGTCCCTCGATGCTGTCCCTCAGTAAAGTATTGCCCGGTGAGCGAGCCAGGGGAGTTGCGTCCCACGGACTCTGGGCACATGAGGCATGCCCAGGCAGCCCCCAGCAGGCACAGCATGGGCTGCTCGCCCAGCGTGCAGCAGCGGTGGGGGCGCCAGCCAGGCTGCGGGCGCCCATCGCGAACCAGCCCCCACATCCCTGTCCCTCGACTAAGTGCCCAGCGAGCGAGCCGGGGGAGCCGCGTCGCATGGACCCTGGGCATGGGAGGCATGCCCAGGTAGTCCCAAGCAGGCACGGCTTCGGCCAAGCGCCCAGCGTGCGGCAGAGGAGGGCGCACCAGCCAGGCCACAGGCGCCCATCGCGAGCCAGGCTCCTCGTCCCTGTCCCTTTACTAAGTGCCCAGCGAGTGAGCCAGGGGAGCCGCGTCATACAGATCCTGGGCACGAGAGGCATGCCCAGGCAGCCTCCAGTATGCACGGCATGGGCCAAGTGCCCAGCGTGCGGTAGAGCTGGGCGCGTCAGCCAGGCCGCGGGCGCCCCTCGCGAGCCAGCCCCATCGTCCCTGCCCCTTGACTTAGTGCCCAGTAAGCGAGCCAGGGGAGCCGCGTCGAATGGATCCTGGGCACGAGAGGCATGCCCAGAAAGCCCCCAGCAGGCATGGCATGGGCAAAGTGCCCAGCGTCCGGCAGTGGCAGGCGCGCCAGCCAGGCCACAGGCGCCCATCGCGAGCCAGCCCACTTGTCCCTGTCCCTCGACTAAGTGCCCAGCGAGTGAGCCAGGGGAGCCACGTCGCACGGACCCTGGGCATGGGAGGTATGCCCATGCAGCCCCCAGCAGGCACGGCATGGGCCAAGTGCCCACCGTGTGGCAGCGGTGGGCGCGCCAGCCAGGCCACAGGCGCCCATCGCGAGCCAGCCCCCTCATCCCTGTCCCTCGACTAAGTTCCCAGCAAGCAAGCCAGGGGAGCCAAGTTGAATGGATCCTGGGCATGGGAGGCATGCCCAGGCAGCCCCCAGCAGGCACAGCATGGGTCAAGTTCCCAGCGTGTGGCAGCGGTGGGCGCGCCAGCCAAGCCACAGGCGCCCATCGTGAGCCAGACCCCTCGTCGCTGTCCCTCAACTTAGTGCCCAGCGAGCGAGCCAGGGGAGCCGTGTTACATGGACTATGGGAACAGGAAGCATGCTTAGGAAGCCCCCAGCAGGCATGGCATGGGCCAAGTGCCCAGCGTGCGGTAGAGGTGGGCGCGCAAGCCAGGCGACGGGCGCCATTCGCGAGCCAGCCACCTCGTCCCTGTCCCTCGACTAAGTGCGCAGCGAGCGAGCCAGGGGAGCCATGTTGCACAGACACTGGGCACAGGAGGCATGCCCAGGCAGCCCCCAGCAGGCACGGCATGGGCCAAGTGCCCAACGTGCGGTAGTGGTGGCAGCGCCAGCCAGGCGACGGGTGCCCTTCGCGACCCAGCCCCTTCGTCCTTCTCCCTCGACTAAGTTCCCAGCGAGCGAGCCAGGGGAGCCGTGTCGCATGGACCCTGGGCTGGGGTGGCACGCCCAGGCAGCCACCAGCAGGCATGGCATGGGCCGCTCGCCCAGCGTGCGGCAGCGGTGGGCGCGCCAGCCAGGCCGCGGGTGCCCAACGCGAACCAGCCCCCACGTCCCTGTCCCTCAACTTAGTGCCCAGCAAGCGAGCCAGGGGAGCCGCGTCGCATGGACTATGGGAACAGGAACATGCTCAGGCAGCCCCCAGCAGGCACGGCATGGGCCAAGTGCCAAGCGTGCGGTAGAGGTGGGCGCGCAAGCCAGGCGACTGGCGCCAATCGCGAGCCAGCCACCTCGTCCCTGTCCCTCGACCAAGTGCCCAGCGAGCGAGCCAGGGGAGCCATGTCGCACAGACACTGGGCACAGGAGGCATGCCCAGGCAGCCCCCAGCAGGCACGGCATGGGCCAAGTGCCCAACGTGCGGTAGTGGTGGCAGCGCCAGCCAGGCGACGGGCGCCCTTCGCGACCCAGCCCCTTCGTCCTTCTCCCTCGACTAAGTTCCCATCGAGCGAGCCAGGGAAGCCGTGTCGCATGGACCATGGGCTGGGGTGGCACGCCCAGGCAGCCACCAGCAGGCATGGCATGGGCTGCTCGCCCAGCGTGCGGCAGCGGTGGGCGCGCCGGCCAGGCCCCGTGCACCCATCGCAAGCCAGCCCCCTCGTCCCTGCCCCTCGACTGACTGCCCAGTGTGCAAGCAACGGGTGTCGTGTCACACAGACCCTGGGAATGGGTGGCACTCGCAGGCAGCCCCCAGCAGGCACAGCATGGGCTGCTCACCCAGCGTGAGGCAGCGGTGGGTGCGCCAGCCAGGAAGCGGGCTCCCATCGCGAGCCAGCCCCCTCGTCCCTGTCCCTCGACATAGTGCTCAGCGAGCGAGCCAGGGGGGCCATGTCGCACAGACCCTGGGCATGGGTGGCACGCCCAGGCAGCTCCCAGAAGGCACGGTATGGGCTGCTCGCCCAGCATGCGGCAGCGGTAGCGAGCCCCCTCGTCCCTGCCCCTCGGCTGACTGCCCAGCGTGCGAGCCAGGGGTGCCGTGTTGCACGAACCCTGGGCACAGGTGGCATGCCCCGGCAGCCCCCTGCAGGCACGGCATGGGCTGCTCACCCAGCGTGCGGCAGCGGTGGGGGCGCCAAGGGCCAGGCCGCGGGCGCTCATCGCGAAACCAGCCCCCACGTCCCTGCCCTCGACTAAATGCCAGCGAAGCGCGCGGGGGAAGCAGCGTCGCATGGACCCTTGGGAACGGAAGGCAGCCCAGGCAGCCCCAGCGAGGCACGGCATGGCCAAGTCGCCCAGCGTGCGGTAGAGGGTGGGCGAGCCAGCCAGGCCACGGCGCCCATCGCGAGCCAGCCCCATTGTACCTGTCCCTCGGCTTAGTGCCCAGCGAGCGAGCCAGGGGAGCGGTGTCCCACGGACTCTGGGCACAGGAGGCATGCCCAGGCAGCCCCCAGCAGGCACAGCATGGGCTGCTCACCCAGCCTGCGGCAGCGGTGGGGGCGCCAGCCAGGCTGCGGGCGCCCATCGCGAGCCAGCCCCCTCGTCCCTGCCCCTCGACATAGTGCTCAGCGAGCGAGCCAGGGGGGCCATGTCGCACAGACCCTGGGCATGGGTGGCACGCCCAGGCAGCTCCCAGAAGGCACGGTATGGGCTGCTCGCCCAGCATGCGGCAGCGGTAGCGAGCCCCCTCGTCCCTGCCCCTCAGCTGACTGCCCAGCGTGCGAGCCAGGGGTGCCGTGTTGCACGAACCCTGGGCACAGGTGGCATGCCCCGGCAGCCCCCTGCAGGCACGGTATGGGCTGCTCACCCAGCGTGCGACAGCGGTGGGCGCGCCAGCCAGGCCGCGGGCGCTCATCGCGAACCAGCCCCAACGTCCCTGCCCCTCGACTAAGTGCCCAGCGAGCGAGCCGGGGGAGCCGCGTCGCATGGACCCTGGGAACGGGAGGCATGCCCAGGCAGCCCCCAGCAGGCACGGCATGGGCCAAGTGCCCAGCGTGCGGTAGAGGTGGGCGCGCCAGCCAGGCCACGGGCGCCCATCGCGAGCCAGCCCCATTGTACCTGTCCCTCGGCTTAGTGCCCAGCGAGCGAGCCAGGAAAGTGGTGTCCCACGGACTCTGGGCACAGGAGGCATGCCCAGGCAGCCCCCAGCAGGCACAGCATGGGCTGCTCACCCAGCCTGCGGCAGCGGTGGGGGCGCCAGCCAGGCTGCGGGCGCCCATCGCGAACCAGCCCCCACATCCCTGTCCCTCGACTAAGTGCCCAGCGAGCGAGCCGGGGGATCCACTTCGCATGGACCCTGGGCACAGGAGGCATGCCCAGGTAGTCCCAAGCAGGCACGGCTTTTGCCAAGCGCCAAGCGTGCGGCAGAGGAGGCCGTGCCAGCCAGGCCACAGGCGCCCATCGCGAGCCAGCCCCCTCGTCCCTTACCTTGACTAACTGCCCAGCGAGCGAGCAAGGGGAGCCGCGTTGTACAGATAATGGGCATGAGAGGCATGCCCAGGCAGCCCCTAGTATGCACGGCATGGGTCAAGTGCCCAGCGTGCGGTAGAGCTGGGCGCGCCACCAAGGCCACGGGTGTCCCTCGCGAGCCAGCCCCATCGTACCTGTCCCTCGGCTTAGTGCCCAGCGAGCGAGCCAGGGGAGTGGTGTCCCACGGACTCTGGGCACAGGAGGCATGCCCAGGCAGCCCCCAGCAGGCACAGCATGGGCTGCTCACCCAGCCTGCGGCAGCGGTGGGGGCGCCAGCCAGGCTGCGGGCGCCCATCGCGAACCAGCCCCCACATCCCTGTCCCTCGACTAAGTGCCCAGCGAGCGAGCCGGGGGATCCACTTCGCATGGACCGTGGGCACAGGAGGCATGCCCAGGTAGTCCCAAGCAGGCACGGCTTTTGCCAAGCGCCAAGCGTGCGGCAGAGGAGGCCGTGCCAGCCAGGCCACAGGCGCCCATCGCGAGCCAGCCCCCTCGTCCCTTACCTTGACTAACTGCCCAGCGAGCGAGCAAGGGGAGCCGTGTTGTACAGATAATGGGCACAAGAGGCATGCCCAGGCAGCCCCTAGTATGCACGGCATGGGTCAAGTGCCCAGCGTGCGGTAGAGCTGGGCGCGCCACCAAGGCCGCGGGTGCCCCTCGCGAGCCAGCCCCCTCGTCCCTGCCCCTTGACTAAGGGCCCAGCGAGTGAGCCAGGGGACCCACGTTGAGTGGATCCTGGGCACGGGAGGCATTCCCAGAAAGCCCCCAGCAGGAACGACATGGGGAAAGTACCCAGAGTGCGGCAGCGGTGGGCGCCCCCAGCCAGGCCGCGGGCGCCCATCGCGAGCCAGCCCCCACGTCCCTGTCCCTCTACACACTACCCAGCGAGCGTGCCAGGGTGGCTGTGTCTCACAGACCCTGGGCTCGAGTGGCACGCCCAGGCAGCCCCCAGCAGGCACGGCATGGGCTGCTCGCCCAGCGTGCGGCAGCTGTGGGCGCGCCAGCCAGGCCGCGGGAGCCCATCGCGAGCCAGCCCCCACGTCCCTGTCCCTTGACTAAGTGCCGAGCGAGCGAGCCAGGGAGGCCGCGTCGCATGGACCCTGGGCACGGGTGGCACGCCCAGGATGCCCCCTGCAGGCACGGCATAGGCTGCTGGCCCAGCGTGCGGCAGTGGTGGGCGTGCCAGCCAGGCCACGGGCGCCCATCGTGAGCCAGCCCCCACATCCCTGTCCCTCGACGTAGTGCCCTGCAAGCGAGCCAGGGGGGCCGCGTCGCAAGGACCCTGGCCACAGATGGCATGGCCTGGAAGCCCCTTGCAGGCACGGCATGGGCTGCTCGCCCAGCATGCGGCAGCGGTGCGCGCGCTAGCTAGGCCGTGGGCGCCCATCGCGAGCCAGCCCACACGTCCCTCTCCCTCGATGTAGTGCCCAGCGTGCGAGCCAGGGGTAACACGTCGCACAGACCCTGGGCATGGGTGGCACGCCCTGGCAGCCCCCAGCAGGTACGGCAAGGGCTTCTCTCCCAGCGTGCGGCAGCGGTGGGCGCGCCAGCCAGGGAACGGGCGCCCATCGCGAGTCAGCCCCCACGTCCCTGTCCCTCGACGAAGTGCCCAGCGAGTGAGCCAGGGGAGCCGCATCGCACAGACCCTGGGCATGGGTGGCATGCCCAGGCAGCCCCCAGCAGGCACGGCAGGGGCTGCTCGCCCAGCGTGTGGCAGCGGTGCGTGCTCGAGCAAGGCCGCAGGCCCGAATCGCGAGCGGGCCCCCATGTCCCTCTCCCTCGATGTAGTGCCCAGCGAGCAAGCCAGGGAGCCGCGTCGCACAGACCCTGGGCACGGCTGGCACGCCCAGGCAACCCCAAGCAGGCACAGCATGGGCTGCTCGCCCAGCATGCGGCAGCTGTCGGCGCGCCAGCCATGCCGCGGGTGCCCATCGCGAGCCAACTCCCACGTCCCTGTCCTTCGACGTGGTGCCCGGCGAGTGAGCCAGGGGGGCCGCGTCGTACGGACCCTGGGCCTGGGTGGCATGCCCAGGCAGCCCCCAGCAGGCACGGCATGGGCTACTCGCCCAGCATGAGGCAGTGGTGGGAGCGCCAGCCGTGCCGCGGGCGCCCATCGCAAGCCAGCCCCCACGTCCCTGTCCCTCGACTAAGTGCCCAGCGAGTGAGCCAGGGGGGCCGCGTCGCACGGACACTGGGCATGGGTTGCATGCCCAGGCAGCCCCCAGCAGGCACGGCATGGGCTGCTCGACCATCGTGCGGCAGCGGTGGGCATGCCGGCCAGGCCCTGGCGCCCATCACGAACCAGCCCCCACGTCCCTGTCCCTCGACGTAGTGCCCAGCGAGCGAGCCAGGGGGGCCACATCGCACGGACCCTTTCACGGGTGGCAAACCCAGGCTGCCCCCAGCAGGCACAGCATGGGCTGCTCGCCCAGCGTGCGGCAGCTGTGGGCGCGCCAGCCAGGACGCGGGCGCCCATCGTGAGCCTGCCCACTCGTCCCTGCCCCTCGACTGGCTGCCCAGCGTGAGAGCCAGGGGTCCCGTGTCGCACAGACCCTGGGCACGGGTCGCATGCCCAGGCAGCCGCCAGCTGGCATGGCATGGGCTGCTCGCCCAGCGTGCGGCAGCGGTGGGCGCGCCAGCCTGGCCGCGGGTGCCCATCACGAGCCAGCCCCCTCGTCCCTGCCCCTCGACTGACTTCCCAGTGTGCGAGCCAGGGGAGCAACGTCGCACGGACCCTGGGCACAGGTGGCATGACCAGGCAGCCCCCAGCAGGCACGGCATGGGCTGCTCGCCCAGTGTGCGGCAGCGATGGGCGCGCCTGCCAGGCCACTGGCACCCATCGCGAGCCAGCCCCCTCGTCCCTGCCCCTCGCCTGACTGCCCAGCGTGTGAGCCAGGGATGCCATGTCACACGGACCCTGGGCATGGGTGGCATGTCCAGGGAGCCCCCAGCAGGCACGGCATGGGCGGCTCGCCCAGCGTGCGGCAGCGATTGGCGTGCCAGTCAGGCTGCGGGTGCCCATCGGGAGCCAGTCCACTCGTCCCTGCCCCTAGACTGACTTCCCAGCGTGCGAGCCAGGGGAGCCATGTTGCATGGACCCTCGGCACGGGTGGCACACCCAGGCAGCCCCCAGCAGGCACGGCATGGGCTGCTCGACCAGCGAGCGGCATCGGTGGGCGCGCCAGCCAGCCCGCAGGCTCCCATCGCAAGCCAGCCCCCACGTCCCTGTCCCTCGACGTAGTGCCCAGCGAGCGAGCCAGGGCAGCCGCATCGCATGGACCCTGGGCATGGGTGGCACGCCCAGGCAGCCCCCAGGAGGCTTGGAATGGGTGGCTCGCCCAACGTACGGCAGCGGTGGGCGTGTCATCCAGGCCGCGGGCGCCCATCGCGAGCCAGCCCCCACGTTTCTGTCCCTCAACATAGTTCCCAGCGAGCGTGCCAGGGTGGCTGTGTCACACGAACCCTGGGCTCGAGTGGTATGCCCAGACAGCCCCCAGCAGGCACGGCATGGGCTGCTCGCCCAGCGTGCTGCAGCGGTGGGCGCACCAGCCAGGCCGCGGGCGCCCATCGCGATCCAGCACCCTTGTCCCTGTCCCTCGACTGACTTCCCAATGTGCGAGCCAGGGGAGCAACGTCGCACAGACCCTGGGCACGGGTGGCACGACCAGGCAGCCCCCAGCAGGCACGGCATGGGCTGCTCGCCCAGTGTGCGGCAGCGATGGGCGCGCCTGCCAGGCCGCAGGCACCTATCGCGAGCCAGCCCCCTCGTCCCTTCCCCTCGCCTGACTGCCCAGCGTGTGAGCCAGGGATGCCATGTCACACGGACCCTGGGCACGGGTGGCATGCCCAGGGAGCCCCCAGCAGGCACCGCATGGGCGGCTCACCCAGCGTGCGGCAGCGGTTGTCGTGCCAGTCAGGCCGCGGGTGCCCATCGGGAGCCAGTCCCCTCGTCCCTGCCCATCGATTTACTTCCCAGCGTGCGTGCCAGGGGAGCCATGTCGCATGGACCCTGGGCACGGTTGGCACACCCAGGCAGCCCCCAGCAGGCACGGCATGGGCTGCTCGACCAGCGAGCGGCAGCGGTGGGCGCGCCAGCCAGCCCGCAGGCTCCCATCGCAAGCCAGCCCCCACGTCCCTGTCCCTCGACGTAGTGCCCAGCGAGCGAGCCAGGGCAGCCGCATCGCATGGACCCTGGGCACGGGTGGCACGCCCAGGCAGCCCCCAGGAGGCTTGGAATGGGGGGCTCGCCCAACGTACGGCAGCAGCGGGCATGTCATCCAGGCCGCGGGCGCCCATCGCGAGCCAGCCCCCTCATTTCTGTCCCTCAACATAGTTCCCAGCGAGCGTGCCAGGGTGGCTGTGTCACACGAACCCTAGGCTCGAGTGGTATGCCTAGACAGCCCCCAGCAGGCACGGCATGGGCTGCTCGCCCAGCATGCGGCAGCGGTGGGCGCACCAGCCAGGCCGCGGGCGCCCATCGCGAGCCAGCACCCTTGTCCCTCTCCCTCGACTGACTTCCCAGTGTGCGAGCCAGGGGAGCAATGTCGCACGGACCCTGGGCACGGGTGGCACGACCAGGCAGCCCCCAGCAGGCACGGCATGGGCTGCTCGCCTAGCGTGCGGCAGCGGTTGGCGTGCCAGTCAGGCCGCGGGTGCCCATCGGGAGCCAGTCCCCTCGTCCCTGCCCCTCGATTGACTTCCCAGCGTGCGTGCCAGGGGAGCCATGTCGCATGGACCCTGGGCATGGTTGGCACGCCCAGGCAGCCCCCAGCAGGCACGGCATGGGCTGCTCGCCCAGCGAGCGGCAGCGGTGGGCGTGCCAGCCAGCCTGCATGGTCCCATCGCAAGACAGCCCCCACGTCCCAGTCCCTCGACGTAGTGCCCAGCGAGCGAGCCAGGGGGGCCGCGTCGCACGGACACTGGGCATGGGTGGCATGCCCAGGCAGCCCCAGCAGGCTTGGAAAGGGCGGCTCGCCCAATGTGCGGCAGCGGTGGGCGTGTCATCCAGGCCGCGGGCGCCCATCACGAGCCAGCCCCCACGTCCCTGTCCCTCGACGTATTGCCCTGCCAGTGAGCCAGGGGGGCCGCGTCGCACGGACCCTGGCCATGGTTACCACGCCCAGGAAGCCCGTAGCAGGCACGGCATGGGCTGCTCGCCCAGCGTGCGGCAGCGGTGCGCGCGCTAGATAGGCCTCGGTTGCCCATCGCGAGGCAGCCCCCACGTCCCACTCCCTCGACGTAGTGCCCAGTGTGCGAGCCAGGGGTAACACGTCGCACAGACTCTGGGTATGGGTGGCACGCCCAGGCAGCCCCCAGCAGGCACGGCATGGGCTTCTCTCCCAGCGTGCGGCAGCGGTGGGCGCGCCAGCCAGGGAACGGGCGCCCATCGCGAGCCAGCCCCCACGTCCCTGTCCCTCGACGAAGTGCCCAGCGAGCAAGCCCGGGGAGCCGCTTCGCACAGACCCTGGGCACGGTTGGCACGCCCAGGCAGCCCCCAGTAGGCACGGCATGGGCTGCTCGCCCAGCATGCGGCAGCGGTGCGTGCTTGAGCCAGGCCGCAGGCCCCCATCGCGAGCGAGCCCCCATGTCCCTCTCCCTCGACGTAGTGGCCAGCGAGCGAGCCAGGGGACTGCATCGCATGGACCCTGGGCACGGGTGGCACACCCAGGCAACCCCCAGCAGGCACGGCATGGGCTGCTCGCCCAGCGTGCGGCAGCTGTCGGCGCGCCAGACATGCCGCGGGCGCCCATCGCGAGCCAACCCCCACGTCCCTGTCCTTCGACTTAGTGCCCGGCGAGCGAGCCAGGGGGGCCGCGCGCACGTACCCTGGGCCTCAGAGGCATGCCCAGGCAGCCCCCAGCAGGCATGGCATGGGCTGCTCACCCAGCATGAGGCAGTGGTGGGCGCGCCAGCCATGCCGCGGGCGCATATTGCAAGCCAGCCCCCACGTCCCTGTCCCTCAACTAAGTGCCCAGCGAGCGAGCCAGGGGGGCCGCGTCGCATGGACACTGGGCATGGGTTGCATGCCCAGGCAGCCCCCAGCAGGCACGGCATGGGCCGCTCGCCCAGCGTGCGGCAGCGGTGGGTGCACCAGCCAGGCCGCGGGCGCCCATCGCGAGCCAGCACCCTTGTCCCTGTCCCTCGACTGACTGCCCAGCGTGCGAGCTTGGGGTGCCACATTGCACGGACCCTGAGCGTGGGTGGCACACCCAGGCAGCCCCCAGCAGGCACGGCATGGGCTGCTTGCCCAGCGTGCGGCAGTGGTGGGCGCGCTATCCAGGCCGCTGGCACCCATCGCGAGCCAGCCCCCTTGTCCCTGCCCCTCGACGTAGTGCCCTGCGAGTGAGCCAGGGGGGCCGCCTCGCATGGACCCTGGCCACGGTTAGCACACCCACGAAGCCCCTAGCAGGCCCGGCATGGGCTGCTCGCCCAGCGTGCGGCAGCGGTGCGCGCGCTAGATAGGCCTCGGGCGCCCATCGCGAGCCAGCCCCCACGTCCCACTCCCTCGACGTAGCGCCCAGCGTGCGAGCCAGGGGTGCCATGTCGCACGGACACTGGGCATGGGTGGCACGCCCAGGCAGCCCCCAGCAGGCACGGCATGGGCTGCTCTCCAAGTGTGTGGCAGCGGTGGGCCCGCCAGCCAGGGAACGGGCGCCCATCGCGAGCCAGCCCCCACGTCCCTGTCCCTCGACGAAGTGCCCAGCGAGCGAGCCAGGGGAGCCGCATCGCACAGACCCTGGGCATGGGTGGCACGCCCAGGCAGCCCCCAGCAAGCTTGGAATGGGCGGCTCGCCCAACGTATGGCAGCAGTGGGCGTGTCATCCAGGCCACGGGCGCCCATCGCGAGCCAGCCCCCACGTTTCTGTCCCTCAACATAGTTCCCAGCAAGCGTGCCAGGGTGGCTGTGTCGCACGAACCCTGGGCTCGAGTGGTATGCCCAGACAGCCCCCAGCAGGCACGGCATGGGCTGCTCGCCCAGCGTGCGGCAGCGGTGCGTGCTCGAGCCAGGCCGCAGGCCCCCATCGCGAGCTAGCCCCCATGTCCCGCTCCCTCAACGTAGTTCCCAGCGAGCGAGCCAGGGAGCCATGTCGCATGGGCACTGGGCACGGGTGGCACGCCCAGGTGACCCCCAGCAGGCACGGCATGGGCTCCTCGCCCAGCGTGCGGCAGCTGTCGGCGCGCCAGCCATGCCGTGGGCACCCATCGCGAGCCAGCCCCCACGTCCCTGTCCTTAGACGTAGTGCCCAGCGAGCGAGCCAGGGGAGCCGCGTCGCACGGACCCTAGGCCTGGGTGGCATGCCCAGGCAGGCCCCAGCAGGCACAGCATGGATTGCATGCCCAGCGTGCGGCAGCTGTCGGCGCGCCAGCCATGCCGCGGGCGCCCATCGCGAGCCAGCCCCCACGTCCCTGTCCTTAGACGTAGTGCCCGGCGAGCGAGCCAGGGGGGCCGCGTCGCACGGACCCTAGGCCTGGGTGGCATGCCCAGGCAGCCCCCAGCAGGCACGGCATGGGCTACTCGCCAGCGTGCAGCATCGGTGGGCGCAACAGCCAGGCCACGGGCGCCCATCTTGTGCCAGCCCCATCGTCCCTGTCCCTCGAATGACTTCCCAGCGTGCGAGCCAGGGGGGCCATGCCGCACGGACCCTGGGCATGGGTGGCACGCCCAGGCAGCCCCCAGCAGGCACAGCATGGGCTGCTCGCCCAGCGTGCGGCAGCGGTGGGCTCGCCAGCCAGGCCGTGGGCGCCCATCGCGAGCCAGCCCCCACGTCCCTGCCCCTCGACGTAGTGCCCAGCGAGCGAGCCAGGGGGACCGCGTCGCACTGACCCTGGGCACGGGTGGCACGCCCAGGAAGCCCCTAGTAGGCATGGCATGGGCTGCTCGCCAAGCGTGCGGCAGCAGTGGGCGCACCAGCTATGCCGCGGGCGCCCATCGCGAGTCAACCCCCTCGTCCCTGTCCCTCGACTGACTGCCCAGCGTGCGAGCATGGGGTGCCACGTCGCACGGACCCTGGGCGCGGGTGGCACGCCCAGGCAGCCCCCAGCAGGCATGGCATGGGTTGCTCGCCCAGTGTGCGGCAGCGGTGGGCGCGCTATCCAGGCCGCGGGAGCCCATCGCGAGCCAGCCCCCACGTCCCTGTCCCTCGACGTAGTGCCATGCGAGCGAGCCAGGGGGGCCGCGTCGCACGGACCGTAGCCACGGGTGGCTCGCCGAGCGTGCGGCAGCGGTGCGCGCGCGAGATAGGCCTCGGACGCCCATCGCGAGCCAGCCCCCACGTCCCACTCCCTCGACGTAGTGCCCAGCGTGCGAGCCAGGGGTGCCACGTCGCACGGACCCTGGGCACGGGTGGCACGCCAAGGCAGCCCCCAGCAGGCACAGCATGGGCTGCTCGCCCAGAGTGCGGCAGCGGTGGGCGCACCAGCCAGGCCACGGGCGCCCATCGCGAGCCAGCCCCCACGACCCTGTCCCTCGACGTAGTGCCCAGCGAGCGAGCCAGGGGGCCGCATCTCACGGACCCTGGGCACAGGTGGCATGCCCAGGCAGCCCCCAGCAGGCTCGGAATGGGCGGCTCGCCCAACGTGCGGCAGTGGTGGGCGTGTCATCCAGGCCGCGGGCGCCCATCGCGAGCCAGCCCCCACGTCCCTGTCCCTCAGCTAAGTGCCCAGCGAGCACGCCAGGGGGGCCGCATCGCACGGACCCTGGGCATGGGTTGCATGCCCAGGCAGCGCACAGCAGGAACGGCATGGGCTGCTCGCCCAGCGTGCGGCAGTGGTGGGCGCGCCAGCCAGGCCGCGGGCGCCCATCGCGAGCCAGCCCCCATGTCCCTGCCCCTCGACGTAGTGCCCAGCGAGCGAGCCAGGGGAGCCACGTCGCACGGACCCTGGGCACGGGTGGCGCACCCAGGCAGCCTCCAGCAGTTACGGCATGGGCTGATCGTGCAGCGTGCGGCATCGGTGGGCGCACCAGCCAGGCTGCAGGCGCCCATCGCATGCCAGCCCCATCGTCCCTGTCCCTTGAATGACTTCCCAGCGTGTGAGCCAGGGGTGCCACGTCGCATGGACCCTGCTCACGGGTGGCATGTCCAGGATGCCCCCAGCAGGCACGGCATGGGCTGCTCGCCAACCGTGCGGCAGCGGTGGGCGCGCCAGCCAGGCCGCAGGCGCCCATCGTGAGCCAGCCCCCACGTCCTTGCCCCTTGACGTAGTGCCCTGCGAGCGAGCCAGGGGGGCCACATCACATGGACTTTGGGCACGGGTGGCACGCCTTGGCAGCCCCCAGAAGGTACAGAATGGGCAGCTCGCCCAGCGTGCGGCAGCAGTGGGCGCGTCATCCAGGCCGCGGGCGCCCATCGCGAGCCAGCCCCCACGTCCCTGTCCCTCGACTAAGTGCCCGGCGAGCAAGCCAGGGGTGCCGCGTCGCACAGACCCTGGGCATGGGTGGCACACCCAGGCAGCCTCCAGAAGGCACGACATGGGCTGCTCGCCCAGCGTGCGACAGCGGTTGGCGCCCATCGGAAGCCAGCCCCCACGTCCCTGTCCCTCGACGTAGTTTCCAGCGAGCGAGCCAGGGGAGCCACATCGCATGGACCCTGGCATGGGTGGCACGCCCAGGCAGCCCCCAGCAGGCACGGCATCGGCTGCTCGCCCAGCGTGCGGCAGCAGTGGGCGCGCCAGCCAGGCCGCAGGCGCTCATCGCTAGCCAGCCCCCACGCCCCTGTCCCTCGACGTAGTTCCCAGCGAGCGAGCCAGGGGGGCCACATCGCTTGTACCCTGGCACGGGTGGCACGCCCAGGCAGCCCCCTGCAGGCACGGCATGGGCTGCTCGCCCAGCGCGCTGCAGCGGTGGGCGCGCCAGCCAGGCCGCAGGCGCTCATCGCGAGCCAGCCCCCACGTCCCTGTCCCTCGACGTAGTTCCCAGCGAGCGAGCCAGGGGGGCCACATCGCTTGTACCCTGGCACGGGTGGCACGCCCAGGCAGCCCCCTGCAGGCACGGCATGGGCTGCTCGCCCAGCGCGCTGCAGCGGTGGGCGCGCCCGCCAGGCAACGGGCGCCCATCGCGAGCCAGCTCCCTCGTCCCTGACCCTCGACAGACTGCCCAGTGTGCGAGCCAGGGGTGCCACAGCAGTCGCCAGCAGGCACGGCGCCAGCCTTGCCAGGGGCGCCCCACGCGAGCCAGCCGCGAGCACGCTGTGATGCTCAGCACATGCTGTGGGCGTTGATTTCATGGGCAAGCTAGCCTTGGCCGTGGCCCCAGGCTCTGGTGGACCCTGAGGGCTGCCATGGGGTGGCTGGAGGTGCGCTGGACAGGGCAGCCAGCATGCACCATGGGCCAGGCAGAGGCACATCTGCCCCAACCTGCTGGCCACAATGCCGAGTTGCGAAATTGTTGTGAATTGACCGTCTTTTCATCATGGAATTGGTGAAAAAATGACTCAAATAATTCGTGTAATTCATGAGGAGTCTGCCCCTGAAGTTTGGTCATTTCGACTCACGGGCTATTTTTGATGATTTTTTCAATTTTCGGCTTTAGAAAATTCGTTAAAAAAAATTTAGTGCCCAGAAAATTCTGAATTTTTTCTAGTGGTAGATATGATTATTCTCCATTTATTTACAAAATTTCAGCTCAAAATTCCAAGAAAATAATTTTTTAGACCCATTATGACGGCTGAGACATATTGATGTTTCCTCCTACTGGGAGTGAAATTTCATTTAAGACTCTTTAGGGGGGAGGTTGTCACCTGGCTTGCTGGGTGCCAACAGGCCATGCGTGCCTCCCCCCCTGCCCATCCCACGTGGGCAGGCGCTGGGCTGGGGCAACCCAGCGCGCATGGCATGGGCAGGGTGGCTTGCTGCCTTGCCCATCCAGCTGGACGTACGTGGCTATGGCGGCCACCACCGCCGGCAGGTAGGCGGCCGGCGACATCGGCTGAAGAGTGTGGGACGCCCGATCAGTAGCCAACGGAGTGGGGAAA
>JAJFZO010000570.1:47500-62500 GCA_021397835.1 Moringa oleifera
TATCTAACAGAAACTTGTTCCTCAGTAAAGTACTGCCCAGTGAGCGAGCCAGGGGAGCCACGTCACATGGACCCTGGGCACAGGAGGCATGCCCCAGCAGCCCCACAGCAGGCACGGCATGGGCCGAGTGCCCAGCGTGCGGCAGCGGTGGGTGCGCCAGCCAGGCTACGGGCGCCCATCGCGAGCCAGCCCCCTCGTCCCTGTCCCTCGACTTAGTGCACAGCGAGCGACCCAGGGGAGCCGCGTCACACAGACCCTGGGCACGGAAGGCATGCCCAGGCAGCCCCCAGCAGGCACAGCATGGGCCAAGTGCCCAGCATCCGGCAGAGGTGGGAGCATCCGGCAGAGGTGTTCGCATCAGCGAGGCCACAGGCGCCCATCACAGAGCCAGCCCCTTCGTCCCTGTCCCTAGACATAGTGCCCAGCGAACGAGCCAGGGGAGCTGCGTCGCAAAGAACCTGGGCACAGGAGGCATGCCCAGGCAGCCCCCAGCAGGCACGGGATAGGCCAAGTGCCCAACGTGCGGCAAAGGAGGGCGCGCCAGCGAGGCAACGGGCTCCCATCACGAGCCAGCCCCCTCGTCCCTGTCCCTCGACTTAGTGCCCAGCGAGCGAGCCAGGGGAGCCGCGTCTCACGGAATCTTGGCACAGAAGGCATTCCCAGGAAGCCCCCAGCAGGCATTGCATGGGCCAAGTGCCCAGCCTGCAGTAGAGGAGGGCGCGGCAGCCAGGCCACAGGTGCCCATTGCGAGCCATCCCCCTCGTCCCTGTCCCTTGACTAAGTGCCCAGCGAGCGTGCCAGTGGAGCCGCGTCACATGGACCCTGGGCATGGGAGGCATGCCCGGACAGCCCCCAGAAGGCATGGCATAGGCCAAGTGCCCAGCGTGAGGCAAAGGAGGGCGCGCCAGCGAGGCCACGGGCACCCCATCACGAGCAAGCCCCCTCGACCCTGTCCCTCGACTTAGTGCCCAGCGAGCGAGCCAGGGGAGCTGCGTCCCACGGACTCTTGGCATGGGAGGCATGCCCAGGCAGCCCCCAGTAGGCATTGCATGGGCCAAGTGCCTAGCATGCGGCAGAAGTGGGCGCGCCAGCCAGGCCACAGGCGCCCATCGCGAGCCAGCCCCCTCGTCACTGTCCCTCGACTAAGTGCCCAGCGAGCAAGCCAGGGGAGCTGCGTCGCATGGACCCTGGGCATGGAAGGCACGCCCAGGCAGCCTCCAAAAGGCACGGCATGGGCTAAGTGCCCAGTGTGCAGCAGCGGTGGGCACGCCAGCCTGGCCACAGGCGCCCATCGCGAGCCAGCCCCCTGGTCCCTATCCCTCGACTAAGTGCCCAGCGAGCAAGCCAGGGGAGCAGTGTCGCATGGACTATAGGCACAGAAGGCATGCCCAAGAAGCCCCCAGCAGGCACAGCATGGGCCAAGTGCCAAGCCTGCGGCAGAGGAGGGTGCGGCAGCCAGGCCACAGGCGCCCATAGCGAGCCATCCCCCTCGTCCCTGTCCCTCGACCAAGTGCCCAGTGAGTGTGCCAGCGGAGCCGCATCACATGGACCCTGGGCATGGAAGGCATGCCCAGGCAGCCCCCAGAAGGCACGGTATGGGCAAAGTGCCCAGCATGCGGCAGCGGTGGGCCCCCCAGCCAGGCCACAGGGTCGCATCGCGAGCCAGCCTCCTCGTCCCTGTCCCTCGACTAAGTGCCCAGTGAATGAGCCAGAGGAGCCGCGTCACACAGACCCTGGGCATGGGAGGCATTCCTAGGCAGCCCCCAGCAGGCACGGCATGGGCCAAGTTCCCAGCGTGCGGCAGCGGTGGGCGAGCCAGGCAGGCCACGGGCGCCCATCGTGAGCCAGCCCCCTCATCCCTGTCCCTCGACTAAAGGTCCAGAAAGTGAACCAGGGGAGTCACGTTGAATGGACCCTGGGCATGGGTGGCATGCCCAGGCAGCCCCCAGCAAGCAGGGCATGGGCCAAGTGCCAAGTATGTGGCAGCGGTGGGCGCACCAGCCAGGCCGCGGGCTCCCACCGTGAGCCAGCCCCCTAGTCCCTGTCCCTTGACTAAGTTCCCAGTGAGCGAGCCAGGGGAGCCGCGTCGCATGGACCCTGGGCATGGAAGGCATGCCCCGGCAGCCTCCAGCAGGCACGGCATGGGCCAAGTGCCCAGCTTGCAGTAGAGGTGGGCGCACCAGCAAGGCCACGGGCGCCCATCGCGAGCCAGCCCCCTCGTCCCTGTCCCTCGACTTAGTGCCCAGCGAGCAAGCCAGGGGGGCCGCATCGCATGGAACCTGGGCACGGGAGGCATGCCCCAGCAGCCCCCAGCAGGCACAGCTTGGGCCAAGTGCCCAGCATGCGGTAGAGTTTTGCGCGCCAGCCAGGCCACAGGACCATCACGAGCCAGCCCCCACGTCCCTGTCCCTCGACTAAGTGCCCAGCGAGCGAGCCAGGGGAGCCATGTCACACAGACCCTGGGCATGGGAGGCATGCCCAGGTAGCCCCCAACAGATACGGCACGGGACAAGTCCCCAGCGTGCGGCAGCGGTGGGCGCACCAGGCAGGCCATGGGCTCCCCCCGCGAGCCAGCCCTCTGGTCCCTGTCCCTCGACTAAGTTCCCAGTGAGCGAGCCAGGGGAGCCGTGTCGCATGGACCCTGGGCATGGAAGGCATGCCCCAGCAGCCCCCAGCAGGCACGGCATGGGCCAAGTGCCCTGCATGCGGTAGAGGTGGGCGCACCAGCCAGGCCACGGGCGCCCATCTCGAGCCAGCCCCCTCGTCCCTGTCCCTCGACTAAGTGCCCAGCGAGCGAGCCAGGGGAGCCACGTCGCACAGGCCCTGAGCACAGGAGGCATGCCCAGGCAGCCCCCAGAAGGTACAGCATGGGCCAAGTGCCCAGCGTGCGGCAGCGGTGGGCGCACCAGGCAAGACACGGGCTCCCCCCATGAGCAAGCCCCCTGGTCCCTGTCCCTCGACTAAGTTCCCAGCGAGCGAGCCAGGGGAGCCGCGTCGCATGGACTATAGGCACAGAAGGCATTCCCAGGAAGCCCCCAGCAGGCACGGCATGGGCCAAGTGCCCAGCCTGCGGCAGAGGAGGGCGCGGCAGCCAGGACACTGGCGCCCATTGCGAGCCAGCCCCCTCATCCCTGTCCCTCGACTAAGTGCCCAGTAAGCGTGCCAGCGGAGCCGCGTCACACGGACCCTGGCCACGGGAGGCATGCCCAGACAGACCGCAGCAGGCACTGCATGGGCCAAGTGCACAGCGTGTGGCAGCGGTGGGCGTGCCAGCCAGGCCACAGGCGCCCATCGCGAGCCAGCCCCCTCGTCCCTGTCCCTCGACTAAGTGCCCAGTGAACGAGCCAGAGGTGCCGCGTCACACAGACCCTGGGCATGGGAGGCATTCCCAGGCCGCCCCCAGCAGGCACGGCATGGGTCAAGTTCCCAGCGTGCGGCAGCGGTGGGCAAGCCAGGTAGGCCACGGGTGCCAATCACGAGCCAGACCCCTCGTCCCTGTCCCTTGACATAGTGCCCAGCGAACGAGCCAGGGGAGCCACGTCACAAAGACCCTGGGCACAGGAGGCATGCCCAGGCAGCCCCCAGCAGGCACGGCATAGGCCAAGTGCCCAGCGTGCGGCAAAGGAGGGCGCGCCAGCGAGGCCACGGGCACCCATCACGAGCCAGCCCCCTCGTCCCTGTCCCTCGACTTAGTGCCCAGCGAGCGAGCAAGGGGAGCCACGTCGCACGGACTCTTGGCATGGGAGTCATGCCCAGGCAGCCCCCAGTAGGCATTGCATGGGCCAAGTGCCTAGCATGCGGCAGAGGTGGGTGCGCCAGCCAGGCCACAGGCGCCCATCGCGAGCCAGCCCCCTCGTCACTGTCCCTCAACTAAGTGCCCAGCGAGTGAGCCAGGGGAGCCGCGTCGCATGGACCCTGGCATGGAAGGCATGCCCCGGTAGCCCCCAGCAGGCACGGAATGGGCCAAGTGCCCAGCATGCGGTAGAGGTGGGCGCGCCAGCCAGGCCACGGGCGCCCATCTTGAGCCAGCTCCCTCGTCCCTGTCCCTCGACGTAGTGCCGAGCGAGCGAGCCAGGGGAGCCGCGTCGCATCGACCCTTGGCTTGGAAGGCATGCCCCAGTAGCCCCCAGCAGGCACAGCATGGGCCAAGTGCCCAGCGTGCGGTAGAAGTTGGTGCACCAGCCAGGCGACAGGCGCCCTTCGCGTGCCAGCCCCCTCGTCCCTGTCCCTCGACTAAGTGCCCAGCGAGCGAGCCAGGGGAGCCATGTTGCAGAGGCCCTGGGCACAGGAGGCATGCCCAGGCAGCCCACAGCAGGCACAGCATGGGACAAGTGCCCAGCGCGCGGCAGCGGTGGGCGCACCAGGCAGGCCACGGGCTCCCCCCGTGAGCCAGCCCCCTGGTCCCTGTCCCTCGACTAAGTTCCCAGCGAGCGAGCCCGGGGAGCCATGTCGCATGGGTCCTGGGCATGGAAGGCATGCCCCAGCAGCCCCCAGCAGGCACGGCATGGGCCAAGTGCCCAGTGAGCGGTAGAGGTGGGTGCGCCAGCCAGGCCACGGGCGCCCATCTCGAGCCAGCCCCCTCGTCCCTGTCCCTCGACTTAATGCCCAATGAGCGAGCCAGGGGAGCTGCGTCGCATGGACCCTGGGCTTGGAAGGCATGCCCCAGCAGCCCCTAGCAGGCACGGCATGGGTCAAGTGCCCAGCGTGCGGTAGAGGTTGGCGCGCCAGCCAGGCGACAGGCGCCCTTCGCATGCCAGCCCCCTCATCCCTGTCCCTCGACTAAGTGCCCAGCGAGCGAGCCAGTGGAGCCATGTTGCACAGGCCCTGGGCATGGGAGGCATGCGCAGGCAGCCCCCAGTATGCATGGCATGGGCCAAGTGCCCAGCGTGCGGCAGCGGTGGGCACGCCAGGCAGGCCCCGGGCGCCAATCGCGAGCCAGCCCCCTCGTCCCTGTCCCTCGACTAAGGGCCCAGCAAGTGAGCCAGGGGAGCCGCGTCGCATGGACCCTGTGATGGGAGGCATGCCCAGGCCGCCCCCAGCAGGCATGGCATGGGCCAAGTGCCCAGCATGTGGCAGCGGTGGGCGCACCAGCCAGGCCACGGGCTCCCACCGCGAGCCAGCCCCCTGGTCCCTGTCCCTTGACTAAGTGCCCAGCAAGCGAGCCAGGGGAGCCGCGTCACATGGACCCTGGGCATGGAAGGCATGCCCCATCAGCCCCCAGCTTGCACGGCATGGGCAAGTGCCCAGCGTGCGGTAGAGGTGGCGCACCAGCCAGGCCATGGGCGCCCATCGCGAACAAGCCCACTTGTCCCTGTCCCTCGACTTAGTGCCCAGCGAGCTGCCAGGGGGGGCGCACCGCATGGACCATGGGCACGGGAGGCATGCCCAGGTAGCCCCCAGCAGGCACGGCATGGGTCAAGTGCCTAGCGTGCTGCAGCGGTGGGCATGCCGGCCAGGCCATGGGCGCCCATCGCGAGCCAGCCCCCTTGTCCCTGTCCCTCGCCTAAGTGCCCAGCGAGCGAGCCAGGGGAGCCATGTCGCATGGACCCTGGGCATGGGAGGTATCCCAGGCAGCCCCCAGCAGGCATGGCAAGGGCAAAGTGCCCAGTGTGCGGCAGCGGTGGGCGAGCCAGCCAGGCCACAGGCGCCCATCGCGAGCCAGCCCCCTCGTCCCTGTCCCTCGACTAAGTGCCCAGCAAGCGAGCCAGGGGAGCTGTGTTGCATGGACTCTGGGCACAGGAGGAATGCCCCAGCAGCCCCCAGCAGGCACGGCATGGGCCAAGTGCCAAGCGTGCGGTAGCAGGGGGCGCACCAGGCACGCCACTGGCTCCCATCGCGAGCCAGCCCCCTCGTCCCTGTCCCTCGACTAAGTGCCCAGCGATCAAGCCAGGGGAGCCGTGTCGCATGGACCCTGGTCATGGGAGGCAAGCTCAGGCAGCCCCCAGCAGGCACGGCATGGGTCAAGTGCCTAGCATGCGGCAGCGGTAGGCGCGCCAGCCAGGCCACGGGCGCCCATCGCGAGCCAGCCCCCTTGTCCCTGTCCATCGCCTAAGTGCCCAGCGAGCGAGCAAGGGGAGCCATGTCGCACGGACTCTGGGCACAGGAAGCATCCCAGGCAGCCCCCAGCAGGCATGGCATGGGCCAAGTGCCCAGTGTGCGGCAGCGGTGGGCGAGCCAGCCAGGCCACAGGCGCCCATCGCGAGCCAGACCCCTCGTCCCTGTCCCTCGACTAAGTGCCCAGCGAGCGAGCCATGGGAGCCGTGTTGCATGGACTCTGGGCACAAGAGGAATGCCCCAGCAGCCCCCAGCAGGCACGGCATGGGCCAAGTGCCAAGCGTGCGGTAGCAGGGGGCGCACCAGCCACGCCACGGGCACCCATCGCAAGCCAGCCCCCTCGTCCCTGTCCCTCGACTAAGTGCACAGCGAGTGAGCCAGGGGAGCCGCACCGCACGGACCCTGGGCCCCGGAGGAATGCCCCGGCATACCCCAGAAGGCATGGCATGGGCCAGGTGCCCAGCGTGCGGTAGAGGTGGGGGCGCCAGCCTGGCCACGAGCGGCCGTCGCGAGCCAGCGCCCTCATCCCTGTCCCTCGACTTTGTGCCCAGCGAGCGAGCCAGGGGAACCGCGTCGCATGGAATCTGGGCATGGGAGGCATGCCCAGGCAGCCACCAGCAGGCATGACAAGGGCCAACTGCCCAGCGTGCGGCAGAGGAGGCCGCGCCAGCAAGGCCACAGGCGCCCATTACGAGCCAGCCCCCTCGTGCCTGTCCCTCGACTAAGTGCAGAGCGACCGAGCCAGGGAAGCCATATCGCACGGACCCTGGGCATGGGAGGCATTCCCAGGAAGCCTCCAGCAGGTACGGCATGGGCTTCTTGCCCATCCTGCGGCAGTGGTGGGCCTGCCAGCCAGGCCACAGGCGCCCATCGCGAGCCAGCCCCCTAGTCCCTGTCCCTTGACTAACTGCCCAGCAAGCGAGCCAGGGGAGCCGCGTCGCATGGACCCTGGGCATGGGTAGCATGCCCAGGCAGCCCCCAGCAGGCTTGGCATGGGCTGCTCACCCAGCCTGTGGCAGCGGTGGGCACGCCAGCCAAGCCACAGGCACCCATTGCGAGCCAGCCCCCTCGTCCCTGTCCCTCGACTAAGTGCCCAGCGAGCGAGCCAGGGGAGCCATATCGCATGGACCCTGGGCACGGGAGGCATTCCCAGGCAGCTCCCAGCAGGCTCGGCATGGGCCAAGTGCCCAGCGTGCGGTAGCGGTGGGCGCACCAGCCAGGCCCCGGGCTCCCATCGCGAGCCAGCCCCCTCGTCCCTGTCCTTCGACTAAGTGCCCAGCGATCGAGCCAGGGGAGCCGTGTCGCACGGACCCTGGCCATGGGAGGCAAGCCCAGGCAGCCCACAGCAAGCGCGGCATGGGTCAAGTGCCTAGCATGCAGCAGCGGTGGGCGCGCCAGCCAGGACACGGGCGCCCATCGTGAGCCAGCCCCGTTGTCCCTGTCCCTCGACTAAGTGCCCAGCGAGCGAGCCAGGGGAGCCATGTCGCATGGACCCTGGGCACTGGAGGCATCCCAGGCAGCCCCCAGCAGGCCTGGCATGGGCCAAGTGCCTAGTGTGTGGCAGCGGTGGGCGAGCCAGCCAGGCCACAGGCGCCCATCGCGAGCCAGCCCCCTCGTCGCTGTCCCTCGACTAAGTGCCCAGCGAGCGAGCCAGGGGAGCCGTGTTGCATGGACCCTAGGCACGGGAGGAATGCCCCAGTAGCCCCCAGTAGGCATGGCATTGGCCAAGTGCCCAGCGTGCGCTAGCGGTGGGCACACCAGGCAGGCCACGGGCTCCCATCGTGAGCCAGCACCCTCGTCCCTGTCCCTCGACTAAGTGCCCAGCGAGCGAGCCAGAGGAGCCACACTGCACGGACCCTGGGCACCAGAGGAATGCCCCAGCATCCCCCAGCAGGCACGGCATGGGCCAGGTGCCCTGCATGGGGTAGAGGTGGGGGTGCCAGCCTGGCCACGAGCGCCCATCGCGAGCCAGCCCCCTCGTCCCTGTCCCTCGACTTTGTGCCCAGCGAGCAAGCCAGGGGAACCGTGTTGCATGGACTCTGGGCATTGGAGGCATGCCCAGGCAGCCACCAGCAGGCACGACATGGGCCAACTGCCCAGCGTGTGGCAGAGGAGGGCGCGCCAGCAAGGTCACAGGCGCCCATCGCGAGCCAGCCCCCTCGTCCCTGTCCCTCGACTAAGTGCCCAGCGAGCGAGCCAGGGGGGCCACGTCGCATGTACCCTAGGCACGGCTGGCACACCCAGGCAGCCCCCAGCAGGCACGGCATGGGCTGCTTCCCCAGCAAAAAGCAGCGGTAGGTGCGCCAGCCAGGCCGCGGGCGCCCAACACGAGCCAGCCCCCACGTCCCTGTCCCTCGACTAAGTGCCAAGCGAGCGAGCCTGGGGGGCCGCATCACATGGACTCTGGGAACGGGAGGCATGCCCTGGCAGCCGCCAGCATGTACAACATGGGCCAACTGCCCAGCGTGCGGCAGAGGAGGGCGCGCCAGATAGGCCACAGGCGTCCATCGTGAGCCAGCCCCCTCGTCCCTGTCCCTCGACTAAGTGCCAAGTAAGCGAGCCAGGGGGGCCATGTCGCATGGACCCTGGGCACGAGTGGCTTGCCCAGGCAGCCCCAAGCAGGCACGGCATGGGCTGCTCACCCAGCATGCGGAAGCGGTTGTCGCGCCAGCCAGGCCACAGGCGCCCATCGCGAGCCAGCCCCCTCATCCCTGTCCCTCGACTTAGTGCCCAGCGAGCGAGCCAGGGAAGCCGCATCGCATGTACTCTGGGCATGGGAGGCATGCCCTGGCAGCCCCCAGCAGGCACGGCATGGGCCAAGTGCCCAGCTTGCGGCAGCGGTGGGTGCGCCAGCGAGGCCACAGGCGCCCATCATGAGCCAGCCCCCTAATCCCTGTCCCTCGACTTAGTGCCCAGCGAGCGAGGCAGGGTAGCCGCGTCGCATGGACACTGGTCACGGGAGGCATGCCCCGGCAGCCCCCAGCAGGCACGGCATGGGTCAAGTGCCCAGCGTGCGGCAGCAGTGGGCGCGCCAGCCAGGCCACAGGCGCCCATCGTGAGCCAGCCCCCTCGTCCCTGTCCCTCAACTAAGTGCCCAGCGAGCGAGCCAGTGGGGCCGTGTCACACCGACCCTGAGCATAGCTGGCATGCCCAGGTATCCCCCAGCAGGTACGGCATGGGCTGCTCACCCAGTGTGCGGCAGCGGTAGGCGTGCCAGCAAGGCCGCGGGCGCCCAACACAAGCCAGCCCCCTCGTCCCTGTCCCTCGACTAAGTGCCCAGCGAGCGAGCCAGGGGGGCCGCGTCGCACTGACCCTTGGAATGGGTCGCACGCCCAGGCAGCCCCCAGCAGGCATGGCATGGGCTGCTCGCCCAGCGTGCTGCAGTGGTGGGCGCGCCAGCCAGGCCGCAGGTGCCCATCGCGAGCGAGCCCCCACGTCCCTGTCCCTCGACGTAGTGCCCAGCGAGCGAGCCAGTGGGGACGCATCACACCAACCCTGAGCACAGCTGGCATGCCCAGGCAGCCCCCAGCAGGCACGGCATGGGCTGCTCGCCCAGCATGCGGCAGCGGTGGGCGCGCCAGCCAGGCCACAGGCGCCCATCGCGAGCCAGCCCCCACGTCCCTGTCCCTCAACTAATTGCCCAGCGAGCAAGCCTGGGGGCCCACGTCGCACGGACCCTGGGCACTGGTGGCATGCCCAGTCAGCCCCCAGCAGGTACAGCTTGGGCTGATCGCCCAGCGTGAGGCAGCGGTGGGCGCGCCAGCCAGGCCGTGGGCGCCCATCGCGAGCCAGCCCCCTCGTCCCTGCCCCTCGACTGACTGCCCAGTGTACGAGCCAGGAGTGCCACGTCGCACAGACCCTAGGCACGGGTGGCACGCCCAGGCAGCCCCCAGCAGGCATGGCATGGGCTGCTCGCCCAGCGTGTGACAGCGGTGGGCGCGCCAGCCAGGCCGCGGGCGCCCATCGCGAGCCAGCCACCTCGTCCCTGCCCCTCCACTGACTGCCCAGCGTGCGAGCCAGGGATGCCATGTCGCACAGACCCTGGACAAGGGTGGCACGCCTAGGCAGCCCCCAGCAGGCACGGCATGGGCTGCTCGCCCTGTGTGTGGCAGCGGTGGGCACGCCAGCCAGGCCGCGGGCGCCCATCGCGAGCCAGCCCCCTCGTCCCTGCCCCTCCACTGACTGCCCAGCATGCGAGCCAGGGGTGCCGCGTCGCACGGACCCTGGGCAAGGGTGGCACGCCTAGGCAGCCCCCAGCAGGCACAGCATGGGCTGCTCGCCCTCTGTGCGGCAGCGGTGGGCACGCCAGCCAGGCCGCGGGCGCCCATCGCGAGCCAGCCCCCTCGTCCCTGCCCCTCCACTGACTGCCCAGCGTGCGAGCCAGGGGTGCCATGTCGCACAGACCCTGGACAAGGGTGGCACGCCTAGGCAGCCCCCAGAAGGCACGGCATGGGCTGCTCGCCCTGTGTGCGGCAGCGGTGGGCATGCCAACCAGGCCACGGGCGCCCATCGCTAGCCAGCCCCCTCGTCCCTGCCCCTCCACTGACTGCCCAGCATGTGAGCCAGGGTTGCCGTGTTGCACGGACCCTGGGCAAGGGTGGCACGCCTAGGCAGCCCCCAGCAGGCACGGCATGGGCTGCTCGCCCTGTGTGCGGCAGCGGTGGGCACGCCAGCCAGGCCGCGGGCGCCCATCGCGAGCCAGCCCCCTCGTCCCTGCCCCTCCGCTGACTGCCCAGCATGCGAGCCAGGGGTGCCGCGTCGCAGGAACCCTGGGCAAGGGTGGCACTCCTAGGCAGCCCCCAGCAGGCACGGCATGGGCTGCTCACCCGGTGTCCGCAGCGGTGGGCATGCCAGCCAGGCCGCGGGCGCCCATCGCGAGTCAGTCCACTCATCGCTGCCCCTCCACTGACTGCCCAGCGTGCGAGCCAGGGGTGCCGCATTTCACGGACCCTGGGCATGGGTGGCACGCCCAGACAGCCACCAGCAGGCACGGCATGGGCTGCTCGCCCAGCGTACGGCATCGGTGGGCGCGCCAGCCAGGCCACAGGCGCCCATCACGAGCCAGCCCTCTCGTCCCTGCCCCTCGACTGACTGCCAAGCATGCGAACCAGGGGTGTCGCGTCGCACGGACCCTGGGCACCCCCAGGCAGCCCCTAGCAGGCACGGCATGGGCTGCTCGCCCAGCGTGCGGCAGCGGTGGGCGCGCCAGCCATGCCACGGGTGCCCATCGCGAGCCAGCCCCCTCGTCCCTGACCCTCGACAGACTGCCCAGTGTGCGAGCCAGGGGTGCCACAGCAGTCGCCAGCAGGCACGGCGCCAGCCTTGCCAGGGGCGCCCCACGCGAGCCAGCCGCGAGCACGCTGTGATGCTCAGCACATGCTGTGGGCGTTGATTTCATGGGCAAGCTAGCCTTGGCCGTGGCCCCAGGCTCTGGTGGACCCTGAGGGCTGCCATGGGGTGGCTGGAGGTGCGCTGGACAGGGCTGCCAGCATGCTCCATGGGCCAGGCCGAGGCACAGCTGCCCCAGCCTGCTGGCCGCAATGCCAAGTTGCGAAATTGTTATGAATTGACCATCTTTTCATCATGGAATTGGTCCCAAAATGACTCAAATAATTCATGTAATTCATGAGGAGTCTGCCCCTGAAGTTTGGGATCATTTCGACTCACGGGCTATTTTTGATGATTTTTTCAATTTTTGGCTGTAGAAAATTCATTAAAAAAATTTGGTGCCCCTGAAGTCTGCCCCTGGTGGTAGATATGATTATTCTCCATTTATGTACAAAATTTCAGCTCAAAATTCCAAGTAAATAATATTTTAGACCCATTATGACGGCTCAGACATATTGATGTTTCCTCCTGCCGGGAGTGAAATTTCATTTAAGACTCTTTAGGGGGGAGGTGGCCACCTAGCTTGCTGGGTGCCAATAGGCCATGCGTGCCTCCCCCCCTTCCCATCCCACGTGGGCAGGCACTGGGCTTGGCCAACCCAGCGCGCATGGCATGGGCAGGGCGGCTTGCTGCCTTGCCCATCTAGCCGGTGGTGCGTGGCTGTGGCGGCCAGCACCGCCGGCAGGCAGGCGGCCGATGACATCGGCCAAAGAGTGTGGGACACCTGATCAGTAGCCAACGGAGTGGGGAAAACGTGGGAAATGAAATCCGCTAAATTGTGGGCAACGAAATGAGAAAAATCGTGGTATAATGAGCCGGGATGTGGCTACACAAGCTCGACGGTGTGGGCGGCGAAGCTAACGATGATGCATGCCACGCGAGGGCCAAATCGCTGGGGGGATTTCGAGCATGCGGAGTGCTTCATCGCAGGCCCTCGAGGCGGCGGACGTGGGGTTGGATCCCGACGCTCAGGCTTGCCTAGGCGGACTCGTTGCGCAGCGCGATCGGCGACACGATCGTCAGCCGTTAGCAACGAGCGAGCCACACTGCTAGCCTGGGCAAGGTGAGACACCCCTGCTGCCAAGGCCTCATCGGTGGGAAAAACGTGGGCAACGAAATGAGAGAAATTGTGGGATAATGAGTTGGGATGTGGCTAGACAAACTCGACGATGTGGGCGGCGAAGCTAACGATGATGCATGCTATGCGAGGACCAAATAGCTGGGGGGATTTCCAGCATGCGGAGTGCTTCATCGCAGGCCCTCGAGGCGGCGGATGCCGGGCTGGATCTCGATGCCCAGGCTTGCCTAGGGGGACTCGTTGCGCAGCGTGATCGACGACACGATCGTCGACCGTTAGCAATGAGCGAGCCACACGGCCAGCCTGGGCAAGGCGTGACACCCCTACTGCCAAGGCCTCATCGGTGGGAAAAACATGGGCGAAAAAATGAGAAAAATCATCAGATAATGAGCTGGGATGTGGCTACACAAGCTCGACGGTGTGGGCGGCGAAGCTAACGATGATGCATGCTACGCGAGGGCCAAATCACTGGGGGAATTTTGAGCATGCGGAGTGCTTTGTCGCAGGCCCTTGAGGCGGCAGATGCGGGCCTGGATCCTGATGCCCAGGCTTGCCTTGGCGGACTCGTTACGCAGCGCGATCGACGACACGATTGTCGGCCGTTAGCAATGAGCGAGCCACACGGTCAGCCTGGGCAAGGCGTGACACCCCTGTTGCCAAGGCCTCATCGGTGGGAAAAACGTAGGCAACGAAATGAGAAAAATTGTGGGATAATGAGCTGGTATGTGGCTACACAAGCTCGACGGTGTGGGCGGCGAAGCTAATGATGATGCATGCTACGCGAGGGCCAAATTGTTGGGGGAAATTTTGAGCATGTGGAGTGCTTTATCGTAGGCCCTCGAGGCGGCAGACGTGGGGTTCGATCCCGACACTCAGGCTTGCCTAGGCGGACTCGTTGCGCAGCGCGATCGACGACACGATTGTCGGACATTAGCAATAAGCGAGCCACACGGCCAGCCTGGGCAAGGCATGACACTCCTGCTGCCAATGCCTCATCGATGGGAAATACGTGGGCAACGAAGTGAGAATAATCGTGGGATAATGAGTTGGGATGTGGCTAGACAAGCTCGATGATGTGGGCGGCGAAGCTAATGATGATGCATGCTACGTGAGGGCCAAATTGTTGGGGGGATTTCGAGCATGCGGAGTGCTTCGTCGCAGGCCCTCGAGGCGGCAGACGTGGGGTTAGATCTCGATGCTCAGGCTTGCCTAGAAGCGGACTTGTTGTGCAGCGCGATTGACGACACGATCGTCGGCCGTTAGCAACGAGTGAGCGACACGACCAGCCTGGGCACGTTGTGACACCGCTGCTGCCAAGGCCTTATCAGTGGTCCCTTGCCATTGAAGAATCGTCCCTTGCTATTGAAACAATTTCATGCTTAGTGGCTTGGGTGCGGCGGCACATGATGGCCTGCATGATCGATGGGCCTTTCGCTCGTTGGCTTGCAGCTCGTTTGGTGCTGTTGCTGCCCATTTGTATGTGCGGCGTGTGAGTGGTGATCTAGTCGTGTGCGTTGGCAGGCTCCATGCTCTCGCATCAAACTGTCGACTAGCATGTCGCTTCAAGCTCGACCCCGAGCCATACGTTGGCATTTCGTGGGTGACATCGGGACCCTATGTTGCGTGCCTTCACAAATGGAATTTGATGATTCGAGTCGGTTGTCTTTGCACCATGTCCCTCGTGGGCATGGGTGGAAACCTAAGCCGGGCCTCGTGCTCCAAGCGTGGCTTGCTTTCGCATGCGGCTGCTTTGGCACACGAGAGATCGATTGTCCCCTCGGTTGCAAAAAGTATTGCGACAGGAGTGGCCTTGGCCTCTGCCTGTCCAAGCGAAAGCATTTGTCCCACATCCCATCGATTTTGAACGACGACTGCGACAGCTTTGGCCTTAGCGAGCCTTGCGGCATGCTTCGGTCTTAGTTGGCGCAGCGTCTCAAAGGATGCTACCTGGTTGATCCTGCTAGTAGTCATATCCTTGTCTCAAAGATTAAGCCATGCATCTTTAAGTATGAACTAATTCATACTGTGAAACTGCGGATGGCTCATTAAATCAGTTATAGTTTGTTTGATGGTACCTACTACTCGGATAACTGTAGTAATTCTAGAGCTAATACGTGCAACAAACCCCAACTTCTGGAAGGGGCGCATTTATTAGATAAAAGGTCGACGCAGGCTTCACCTGTTGCTCTGATGATTCATGATAACTCGACGGATCGCAAGGCCATCGTGCCGGCGATGCATCATTCAAATTTCTGCCCTATCAACTTTCGATGGTAGGATAGTTGCCTAATGTAAGCCCCTTACATATCAGTGGCGTGGTGGCACGATGAAGACATGGGATGCTTATCAGGGCCCCAGCCCAAGTGATGCCATGGGAAGCATCACAAGCGAGTGTTGACACCTACCTGGGCCTGCTCACGGGAACAGCCCACTCGCGATGGCTATCGGTCAAGTCCTTGATGCGTGAGTCATAAAGAGAT
>JAJFZO010000570.1:67500-82500 GCA_021397835.1 Moringa oleifera
GTTCGCGATGGGCGCCCGCGGCCTGGCTGACGCCCCCACCGCTGGCGCACGCTGGGTGAGCAGCCCATGCCATGCCTGCTGGAGGCTGCCTGGGCGTGCCTCCCATGCCCAGGGTCTGTGCGACGCGGCACCCCTGGCCCGCACGCTGGGCAGCCAGTCGAGGTGAGGGATGAAGGGGCTGGCCACCGCTGCCGCACGCTGGGTGAGCAGCCCATGCCGTGCCTGCTGGCGAATGCCAAGGCGTGCCACCCATGCCCAGGGTCCGTGCGACGCGACCCCCTGGCTCGCTCTCTGGGCACTATGTCGAGGGACAGGGACGACAGGGCTGGCTCGCGATGGGTGCCCACGGTCTTGCTGGCACGCCGACCGTGCCGCACATTGGGCGAGCAGCCCATGCCGTGCCTGCTGGAGGCTACCTGGGCATGCCACCCGTGCGACGTGGCCCCGCTGGCAGGCTCGCTGGGCTTTTAGTCGAGGGAGAGGGACGTGGGGGCTGGCTCGCGATGGGCACCCGCGGTCTGGCTATCGCACCCACCGCTGCCGCACGATGGGCGAGCATCCCACGCTTTGCCTGCTTGGGGCTGCCTGGGCGTGCCACCCATGCCCAGGGTCCGTGCGACGTGGCACCCCTGGCTCGCACGCTGGGCAGTTAGTCGAGGGGCAGGGATGAGGGGGCTGGCTTGCGATGGGCACCCGCAACTTGGCTGGCGCGCCCACCGCTGCCGCACGCTGGGTGAGCAGCCCATGCTGTGCCTGCTTGGGGCAACCTGAGCGTGCTACCCGTGCCCAGGGTCCTTATGACGCGGCACCCCTGGCTGGCACGCTGGGCAGTCAGTCGAGGGACAGGGACGAAGGGGCTGGCTACCGCTGCCGCACGCTGGGCGAGCAGCCCATGCCGTGCCTGCTGGCGGCTGCCAAGGAGTGCCACCCATGCCCAGGGTCCGTGCGACGCGGCCCCCCTGAATCGCTCTCTGGGCACTTAGTCGAGGGGCAGGGATGAGGGGGCTGGCTCGCGATGGGCGCCCGCGACCTGGCTGGCACGCCCACCGCTGCCGCACAATGGGTGAGCAGCCCATGCCGTGCTAGCTGGGGGCTGCCTGGGCGTGCCACCCTTGCCCAGAGTCCGTGCGATGTGGACCCCCTGGCTCACTCGCTGGGCACTTAGTCGAGGGACAGGGATGTGGGGGCTTGCTCGCGATTGGCGCCCGCGGCCTGGCTGGCGCACCTACTGCTGCCGCACGCTGGGCGAGCAGGCCATGCCATGCCTGCTGTGGGCTGCCTGGGCGTGCCACCCATCCCCAGGGTCCGTGAGACGCAGCACCCCTGGCTCGCACACTGGGTAGTCAGTCGAGGGGCAGGGACGAGGGGGATGGCTCGCGATGCGTGCCCGCGGCATGGCTGGCTCGCCCACCGCTGCCGCACACTGGTCGAACAGGACATGCCGTGCCTGCTGGGGGCTGCGTTGCATTCCATCCATGCCTAGGGTCCGTGCAATGTGGCACCCCTGGCTCACACGCTGGGCTGTTAGTCGAGGGGCAGGGATGAGGGGGCGGGCTCGCGATGGGTGCCCGCGGCCTGGCTGGCACGCCCACCGCTGCCGCACGCTGGTCGAGCAGGCCATGCCGTGTCTGCAGGGGGCTGCCTAGGCGTGCCACCCGTGCCCAGGGTCCATGCGACGCGGCCCCCCTGGCACACTCGCTGGGCACTACGTCGTGGGACAGGGACGTGGGGGCTTGCTCGCGATGGGCACCCAGGGCCTGGCTGGCGCACCCACTGCTGCCGCACGCTGGGCGAGCAGCCCATGCCGTACCTGCTGGGGGCTGCCTGGGCATGCCTGCCATGGCCAGGGCCTGTGCGACGCAACACTCCTGGCTCCACGCTTGGCAGTCAGTCAAGGGGCAGGGACGAGGGGGCGGGCTCGCAATGCGTGCCCGCGGCATGGCTGGCTCGCCCACCGCTGCCGCACGCTGGTCGAGCAGGCCATGCCGTGTCTGCAGGAGGCTGCCTGGGCATGCCACCCATGCCCAGGGACCATGCGACACGGGCCCCCTCGCACGCTCGCTGGGCACTACATCGAGGGACAGGGACGTGGGGGCTGGATCGTGATGGACACCCGCGGCCTGGCTGGCGCACCCTCTGCTGCCGCACGCTGGGCGAGCAGCCCATGCCGTACCTGCTGGGGGCTGCCTGGGCATGCCGGCCGTGCCCAGGGCCTGTGTGACGCAACACTCCTGGCTCACACACTTGGCAGTCAGTCGAGGGGCAGGGACGAGGGGGCGGGCTCGCGATGGGTGCCCGCGGCCTGGCTGGCACGCCCACCGCTGCCGCACGCTGGTCGAGCAGGCCATGCTGTGTCTGCAGGAGGCTGCCTGGGCATGCCACCCATGCCCAGGGACCATGCAACATGGGCCCCCTCGCACGCTCGCTGGGCACAACGTCAAGGGACAGGGACGTGGGGGCTGGCTCGTGATGGACACCCGCGGCCTGGCTGGCGCACCCTCTGCTGCAGCACGCTGGGCGAGCAGCCCATGCCGTACCTGCTGGGGGCTGCCTGGGCGTGCCGGCCGTGCCCAGGTCCTGTGGGACGCAACACTCCTGGCTCACACACTTGGCAGTCAGTCGAGGGGCAGGGACGAGGGGGCGGGCTCGCGATGGGTGCCCGCGGCCTGGCTGGCACGTCCACCGCTGCCGCACGCTGGTCGAGCAGGCCATGCCGTGTCTGCAGGGGGCTGCCTGGGCGTGCCATCCGTGCCCAGGGTCCATGCGACACGGCCCCCCTGGCACGCTCGCTGGGCGCTACGTCGAGGGACAGGGAGTGGGGGCTTGCTCGCGATGGGCACCCGGGGCCTGGCTGGCGCACCCACTGCTGCCGCACGCTGGGCGAGCAGCCCATGCCGTACCTACTGGGGGCTGCCTGGGCATGCCTGCCGTGCCCAGGGCCTGTGCGACGCAACACTCCTGGCTCACACACTTGGCAGTCAGTCAAGGGGCAGGGACGAGGGGGCGGGCTCGCGATGCGTGCCCGCGGCATGGCTGGCTCGCCCACCGCTGCCGCATGCTGGTCGAGCAGGCCATGCCGTGTCTGCAGGAGGCTGCCTCGGCGTGCCACCCGTGCCCAGGGACCATGCGACGTGGGCCCCCTGGCATGCTCGCTGGGCACTACGTCGAGGGACAGGGACGTGGGGGCTTGCTCGCGATGGGCGCCCGCGGCCTGGCTGGCACACCCACCGCTGCCACACGCTGGGCGAGTAGCCCATGCCGTGCCTGCTGGGGGCTGCCTGGGCGTGAGACCCATGCCCAGGGTCCATGCGACGTGGCACCCCTGACTCGCACGCTGGGCAGTTAGTCGAGGGGCAGGGACGAGAGGGCTGGCTCGCGATGGGCGACAGCGGCCTGGCTGGCGCGCCTACTGCTGCTGCACGCTGGGCGAACAGCCCATGCCGTGCCTGCTGCGGGTTGCCTGAGCGTGCCCCCCGTGCCCAGGGTCTGTGCGACGCGGCACCCCTAGCTCGCACGTTGGGAAGTCAGTCAAGGGGCAGGGACGAGGGCGCTGGCTACCGCTGCCGCACGCTGGGCCAGCAGCCCAGACCGTGCCTGCTGGTGGCTGCCTGAGCGTGCCACCCATGCCCAAGATCCATGCGATGTGGCCCCCATGGCTCGCTCGCTGGGCACTATGTCGAGGGACAGGGATGAGGGGGCTGGCTCGCGATTGGCGCCCGCGGCCTGGCTGGGGTGCCCACCGCTGCCGCATGCTGGGCGAGTATCCCATGCTGTGCCTGCTGGGGGCTTCCTGGGTGTGCAACCCATGCCCAGGGTCCATGCAACGTGGCACCCCTGGCTCGCTCGCTGGGCAGTCAGTCGAGGGGCACGGACGAGGGGCTGGCTCGCGATTGGCGCCAGCGGCCTTGCTGGCGTGCCCACCGCTGCCGCACGCTGGGAGAGCAGCCCATGCCGTGCCTGCTGAGGGCTGCCTGGGTGTGCCCCCAATTCCCAGGGTCCACACGACGTGGCACCCATGGCTCGCACACTGGGCAGTCAGTGGAGGGGAAGGGACGATGGGGCTGGCTACGGCTGCCGCACGCTGGGCGAGCAGCCCATGCCGTACCTACTGGGGGATGCCTGGGCGTGCCACCCAAGCCCAGGGTCCGTGCGATGCGGCCCCCCTGGCTCGCTCGCTGGGCACTTAGTCGAGGGACAGGGACGTGGGGGCTGGCTCATGATGGGCGCCCGCGGCCTCGCTGGCTCGCCCACCGCTGCCGCACGCTGGGCGAGCATCCCATGCTGTACCTGCTGGGGGCTGCCTGGGAGTGGCACCCGTGCCCAGGGTCCGTGCGATGCGGCACCCCTGGCTCGCTCGCTGGGCAGTCAGTCGAGGGGCAGGGATGAGGGGGCTCGCTCGCGATTGGCGCCCGCGGCCTGTGTGGCGCGCCCACCGCGGCCGCATGCTGGGCGAGCAGCCCGTGCCGTGCCTGCTGGGGGCTTCCTGGGCGTGCCCCCCGTTCTCAGTGTCCATGCAACGCGGCACCCCTGGCTCGCACGCTGGGCAGTCAGTCGAGGGGCAGGGATGATGGGGCCGGCTACGGCTGCCGCACGCTGTGCGAGCCGCCCATGCCGTTCCTGCTGGGGGCTGCCGGGGCATGCCACCAATGCTGAGGGTCCGTGCGACATAGCCCCCCTGGCTCGCTCACTGGGCACTATGTCGAGGGACAGGGACAAGGGGGCTGGATCGCGATGGGCGCCCGCGGCCTGGCTGGCACGCCCACCGCTACCGCACGCTGGGCGAGCAGCCCATGCCGTGCCTGCTGGGGGATGCCTGGGCGTGCCACCCAAGCCCGGGTCAGTGCGATGCGGCCCCCCAGGCTCGCTCACATGGCACTTAGTTGAGGGACAGGGACGTGGGGGCTGGCTCGCGATGGGTGCCCGCGGCCTTGCTGGCGCGCCCACCGCTACCACAATCTGGGTGAGCATCCCATGCCATGCCTGCTGGGGGCTGCCTGGGCGTGCCACCCCTGCCCAGGGTCCATGCGACCCGGCCCCCCTGGCTTGCCCGCTGGGCAGTCAGTCGAGGGGCACGGACGAGGGGGCTGGCTCGCGAATGGCGCCCGCGGCCTGGCTGGCGTCCCCACCGCTGCAGCTTGCTGGGCGAGCCGCCCATGCTGTGCCTGCTGGGGGTTGCCTGGGCGTGCCACCCATGCCCAGGGTCCGTGAGACGTGGCCCCCCTGGCTTGTTCGCTGGGCACTACGTCGAGGGACAGGGACGAGGGGGCTGGCTCGCGATGGGAGCCCGCGGCCTGGCTGGCACGCCCACCGCTGCCGCACGCTGGGCGAGTACCCCATGCAGTGCCTGCTGGGGGCTGCCTGGGCGTGCGACCCATTCCCAGAGTCCATGCGACGTGGCACCCCTGGCTCGCACGCTGGGCAGTTAGTCGAGGGGCAGGGACGAGGGGGCTGGCTCGCGATGGGCGCCCGCGGCCTGGCTGGCACACCTACCGCTGGGCGAGCAGCCCATGCCATGCCGGCTGCGGGCTTTCTGGGTGTGCCACCCGTACCCAGGGTCCGTGCGACGCGGCACCCCTAGCTCCCACATTGGGAAGTCAGTCGAGGGGCAGGGACGAGGGGGCTGGCTACCGCTGCCCCATGCTGGGCGAGCAGCCCAGACCGTGCCTGCTGGCAGCTGCCTGGGCGTGCCACCCATGCCGAGGATCCATGCGATGCGGCCCCCGTGGCTTGCTCGCTGGGAACTATGTCGAGGGACAGGGACGTGGGGGCTGGCTCGCTCGCTGGGCAGTCAGTCGAGGGGCACGGACGAGGGCGCTGGCTCGCGATTGGCGCCCGCGGCCTGGCTGGTGTGCCCACTGCTGCCGCATGCTGGGTGAGCAGCCCATGCCGTGCCTGCTGGGGGCTGCCTGGGCGTGCCCCCCATTCACAGGGTCCGTGTGACGTGGCACCCCTGGCTCGCACGCTAGGCAGTCAGTGGAGGGGAAGGGACGATGGGGCTGGCTACGGCTGCCGCACGCTGGGCGAGCCGCCCATGCCGTGCCTGCTGAGGGCTGCCTCGGTGTGCCACCCATGCCCAGGGTCCGTGCGACGTGGCCCCCCTGGCTCGCTTGCCGGGCACTACGTCGAGGGACAGGGACGAGGGGGCTGGCTCTCGATTGGCGCACGCGGCCTGGCTGGCACGCCCACCGCTGCCGCACGCTGGGCGAGTAGCCCATGCCATGCCTGCTGGGGGCTGCCTAGGCATGCGACACAAGCCTAGGTCCGTGCGACGTGGCAACGCTGGCTCGCACGCTGGGCAGTTAGTCGAGGGGCAGGGACGAGGGGGCTGGCTCGCGATGGGCGCCCGCGGCCTGGCTGGTGCGCCTACCGCTGCCGCACGTTGGGCGAGCAGCCCATGCCGTGCCTGCTGCGGGCTGCCTGGGCGTGCCACCCGTGCGCAGGGTCCGTGCGACACGGCACCCCTAGCTCGCACATTGGGAAGTCAGTCGAGGGGCAGGGACGAGAGGGCTGGATACCGCTGCCGCACGCTGGGCGAGCAGCCCAGACCGTGCCTGCTGGCGGCTGCCTGGGCGTGCCACCCATGCCCAGGATCCATGCGACGCGGCCCCCCTGGCTCGCTTGCTGGGCACTATGTCGAGGGACAGGGACAAGGGGGCTGGCTCGTGATGGGTGCCCGCAGCCTGGCTGGCGTGCCCACCGCTGCTGCACGCTGGGCGAGCAGCCCATGCCGTGCCTGCTGGGGGCTGCCTGGGCGTGCCGCACATGCCCAGGGCCCTTGCGATGTGACACCCCTGGCTCGCACGATGGGCAGTCAGTCGAGGGGCAGGGACGAGGGGGCTGGCTAGCGATGGGCGCCCGCGGCCTGGCTGGCGCGACCACCGCTGCCGCACTCTGGGCTAGCAGCCCATGCCGTGCCCGCTGGGGGATGCCTGGCCGTGCCCCCTTTTCCCAGGGTCCGCGCGATGCGGCCCCTCAGGCTCGCTCGGTGGGCACTTAGTCAAGGGACAGGGACGTGGGGGCTGGCTCACGATGGGCGCCCGCGGCCTGGCTGGCACGCCCACCGCTGCCGTACGCTGGGCGAGCAGCCCATGCCGTGCTAGCTGGGGGCTAACTAGGCGTGCCACCCGTGCCCAGGGTCCGTGCGACGTGGCACCCCATGCTCGCATGCTGGTCAGTTAGTCGAGGGGCAGGGACGAGGGCACTGGCTCGCGATGGACGCACGCGGCCTTGCTGGCGCGCCCACCGCTGCCGCACGCTGGGCGAGCAGCCCATGCCGTGCCTGCTGGGGGCTTCCTGGGCATGCAACCCATGCCAAGGGTCCGTGCGATGCGGCCCCCCTGGCTCGCTCACTGGGCACTATGTTGAGGGACAGGGACGAGGGGCTGGCTCGCGATGGGCGCCCGCGGCCTTGCTAGCGCACCCACCGCTGCCCGCACTCTAGGCAAGCAGCCCATGCCGTGCCTGATGGGGGCTGCCTGGGTGTGCCACCCGTGCCCAGGGTCCGTGCGATGTGGCACCCCTGACTCGCACGCTGGGCAGTTAGTCGAGGGGCAGGGACGAGGGGGCTGGCTCGCGATGGGCACCTGCAGCCTGGCTGGCACGCCCACCGCTGCCGCACGCTGGGCGAGCAGCCCATGCCGTCCCTGCTGGGGGCTACCTGGGTGTGCCACCCGTGCCCAGGGTCCATGCAACAAGGCCCCCCTGGCACGCTCGCTGGACACTACGTCGAGGGACACGGACGTGGGGGCTTGCTCGCGATGGGCGCCCACGGCCTGACTGGCGCACCCACCGCTGCCGAACGCTGGGCGAGCAGCCCATGCCGTACCTGTTGGGGGCAGCCTGGGTGAGCCACCCGTGCCCAGGGACCATGCAACGCGGCCCCCCTGGCACACTTGCTGGGCACTACGTCGAGGGACAGGGACGTGGGGCCTGGCTCGCGATGGGCGCCCGCGGCCTGGCTGGCGCACCCACCGCTGCCGCACCCTGGGCGAGCAGCCCATGCCATGCCTGCTGGGGGCTGCCTGGGTGTGCCACCCCTACCCAGGGTCCATGCGACGTGGCCCCCCTGGCTCGCTCGCTGGGCACTATGTCGAGGGACAGGGACGAGGGGGCTTGCTCGCGATGCGCGCCCGCGGCCTGGCTGGCGCGCCCACTGCTGCCGCACGCAGGGCGAGCATCCAATGCCGTGCCTGCTGGGTTCTACCTAAGCATGCCACCCGTGCCCAGGGTCCGTGCGACGTGGCACCCCTGGCTCGAACGCTGGGCAGTTAGTCAAGGGGCAGGGACGAGTGGGCTGGCTCGCGATGGGCGCCCGCGGCCTGGCTGGCACTCCTACCGCTGCCGCACGCTGGGCGAGCAGCCCATGCCATGCCGGCTGCGGGCTTTCTGGTTGTGCCACCCGTACCCAGGGTCCGTGCGACACGGCCCCCCTGGCACGCTCGCTGGGCACTACGTCGAGGGACAGGGACGTGGGGGCTTGCTAGTGATGGGCGCCAACGGCCTGGCTGGCGCACCCACCGCTGCCTCATGCTGGGCAAGCAGCCCATGCCGTGCCTGCTGGGGGCTGCCTGGGCGAGGCACCCGTGCCCAGGGACCATGCGATGCGGCCCCCCTGGCACACTCGCTGGGCACAACGTCGAGGGACAGGGACGTGGGGGCTGGCTGGCGATGGGCGCTCGCGGCCTGGCTGGCGCACCCACCGCTGCCACACGCTGGGCGAGCAGCCCATACCGTGCCTGCTGGGGGCTGCCTGGGCGTGCCACCCTTGCCCAGGATCCGTGCCACACGGCCCCCCTGGCTCGCTCGCTGGGCACTATGTCGAGGGACAGGGACGAGGTGGCTTGCTCGCGATGGGCGCCAGCGGCCTGGCTGGCGCGCCCACTGCTGCCGCACGCAGGGCGAGCATCCCATGCCGTGCCTGCTGGGTTGTGCCTAAGTATGCCACCCGTGCCCAGGGTCTGTGCGACGTGTCACCCCTGGCTCGAACGCTGGGCAGTTAGTCGAGGGACTGGGACGTGGGGGCCTGCTCGCGATGGGCACCCACGGCCTGGCTGTCGCACCCACCGCTGCCGCACGCAGGGCAAGAAGCCCATGCCGTGCCTGCTGGGGGCTGCCTGGGCGAGCCACCCGTGCCCAGGGACCATGCGACACGGCCCCTCTGGCACACTCTCTGGGCACTACGTCGAGGGACAGGGACGTGGGGGCTAGCTCGCGATGGGCGCCCGCGGCCTGGCTGGCAAGCCCACGGCTGACGCACGCTGGGCGAGTAGCCCACGGCTGACGCACGCTGGGCGAGTAGCCCATGCCGTGCCTGCTGGGGGCTGCCTGGGTGTGCCACCCATGCCCAGGGTCCATGCGACGCGACCCCTCTGGCACGCTCGCTGTGCACTACGTCGAGGGACAGGGACGTGCGGACTGGCTCACGATGTGCGCTCGCAGCCTGGCTGGCGCACCCACCGCTGCCGCACGCTGGGCGAGCAGGCCATGCCATGCCTGCTGGGGGCTGCCTTGGGCGTGCCACCCCTGCCCAGGGTCTGTGCGACGCGGCCCCCGTGGATCGCTCGCCGGGCACTATGTCGACGGACAGGGACGAGGGGGCTGTCTCGCGATGGGCGCCCGCGGCCTGGCTGGCACGCCTACCGCTGCCATACGCTGGGTGAGCAGCCCATGCCGTGCTAGCTGGGGGCTGCCTTGGCGTGCCACCCGTGCCCAGGGTCCGTGCGACGCGGTACCCCTTGCTCGCATGCTGGGCAGTCAGTCTAGGGGCAGGGACGAGGGGGCTGGCTACCGCTGCCGCACGCTGGGCGAGCAGCCCATACCGTGCCTGATGGAGGCTTCCCGGATGTGCCACCCATGCCCAGGGTCTGTGTGACGTGGCCCCGCTGACTCTTTCGCTGGGCACTATGTCGAGGGACAGGGACGAGGGGGCTGGCTCGCAATGGGTGCCCGCGACCTGGCTGGCGCGCCCACCGCTGCCACACGCTGGGTGAGCAGCCCATGCCGTTCCTTCTGGGGGCTGCTTGGGGGTGCCAACCATGCCCGGGGTCCGTGAGAAGCGGCCCCCATGGCTCGCTCGCTTGTCACTTAGTCAAGGGACAGGGACGAGGGGGCTGGCTCGCGATGGGCACACTGGGCATTTGGCCCATGCCCTGCCTGCTGGGGGCTTCCTGGGCATGCCTCCCGTGCCCGGGGTCTGTGTGATGTGGCTCCCCTGGTTCGCTCTCTGGGCACTTAGTCGAGGGACAGGGACGAGGGGGCTAGCTCGCAATGGGCGCCGGTGGAATGGCTGGCGCACACACTGCTGCTGCACGCTGGACACTTGGCCCATGCCGTGCCTGTTGGGGGCTGCCTAGGAATGCCCCCTGTGGCCAGGGTCTGTGGGACATGGCTCCCCTTGCTCGCTCGCTGGGCACTTAGTCGAGGGGCAGGGACGAGGGGGCTGGCTCGCGATGGGGGCCCGCAGCCTGGCTGGCGCGCCCACCGCTGCCGCACGCTCGGCAATTGGCCCATGCCGTGCCTGCTGGGGGCTGCCTGGGCATGCCACCCATGCTCAGTGCCTGTGCGACGCGGGACCCCTGGCTCACATGCCGGGCAGTCAGTCGAGGGGCAGGGACGCAGGGGCTGGCTCGCAATGGGCGCCCGCAGCCTGGCTGGCACACCCACCGCTGCGGCCCGCTGGGTGAGCAGCCCATGCCGTGCTAGCTGGGGGCTTCCTGGGTGTGCCACCCATGCCCAGGGTCCATGCGACCCGGCACCCCTGGCTCGCACGCTTGGCAGTCAGTCAAGGGGCAGGGACGAAGGGGCCGGCTACCGCTACCGCACGCTGGGCGAGCAGCCCATGCTGTGCCTGCTGGGGGCTTCCTGGGTGTGCCACCCATGCCAAGGGTCCGTGCGATGCGGCCCCCCTGGCTCGCTCGCTGGGCACTATGTCGAGGGACAGGGACGAGGGAGCTGGCTCGCAATGGGCGCACGTGGCCTGGCTGGCGCTCCCACCGCTGCCGCACGCTGGGTGAGCAGCCCATGCCGTGCCTGCTGGGGGCTGCTTGGGGGTGCCAACCTTGCCTGGGTCTGTGCAAAGCGGCCCCCATGGCTCGCTCGCTTGTCACTTAGTCAAGGGACAGGGACGAGAGGGCTGGCTCGCGATGGGCACACTGGCCATTTGGCCCATGCCGTGCCTACTGGGGGCTTCCTGGGCATGCCTCCCGTGCCCGGGGTCTGTGTGATGGGGCTCCCCTGGCTCGCTCTCTGGGCACTTAGCCGAGGGAGAGGGACGAGGGGGCTAGCTCGCAATGGGCGCCTGTGGAATGGCTGGCGCGCACGCCGCTGCCGCACGCTGGGCACTTGGCCTATAAAGTGCCTGCTGGGGGCTGCCTGGGCATGCCCCCCGTGCCCAGGGTCTGTGGGACATGGCTCCCCTGGCTTGCTCGCTGGGCACTTAGTCGAGGGGCAGGGACGAGGGGGCTGGCTCGCGATGGGGGCCCACAGCCTGGCTGGCACGCCCACCGCTGCCGCACGCTGGGCAATTGGCCGAAGCCATGCCTGCTGGGGGCTGCCTGGGCGTGCCACTCATGCTCAGTGTCTATGCAACGCGGAACCCCTGGCTCACACGCCGGGCAGCCAGTCGAGGGGCAAGGACGAGGGGGCTGGCTCGCGATGGGCGCCCGCGGCCTTGCTAGCACCCCCACAGCTGCCGCATGCTGGGCGAGCAGCCCATGCCGTGCCTGCTGTGGGCTTCCTGGGCGTGCCATCCATGCCCAGGGTCTGTGCGACATGGCACCCCTGGCTCGCACGCTGGGCAGTCAGTCGAGGGGCAGGGACGAGGGGACTGGCTCACAATGGGCGCCCGCGGCTTGCCTTGCGCGGCCACCGCTGCCGCACGCTGGGCGAGCAGCCAATGCCATGCCTGCTGGGGGCTGCCTGGGCGTGCCACACGTGCCCAGGGTCCGTGCGATGCGGCCCCCCTGGCTCGCTCGCTGAGCACTTTGTCGAGGGACAGGGACGTGGGGGCTCGCTCGCGATGGGCGCCCGCGGCCTGGGTGGCGCGCCCACCACTGCCGCACGCTCGGCAGGCAGCCCATGCGGTGCCTGCTGGGGGCTTCCTGGGCGTGCAACCAGGCCCAGGCTCCCTGCGATGCGGCTCCCCTGGCTCGCTCGCTGGGCACTTAGTCGAGGGACAGGGACGAGGGGGCTGGCTCGCGATAGGGGCCCGCAGCCTGGCTGGCGCGCCCACCGCTGCCACACGCTGGGCAATTGGCCCATGCCGTGCCTGCTGGGGGCTGCCTGGGCGTGCCACCCATGCCCAGTGTCTGTGCGATGCGGCACCCCTGGCTCACACACCAGGCAGTCAGTCGAGGGGCAGGGACGAGGGGGCTGGCTCGCGATGGGCGCCCGCGGCCTTGCTAGCGCCCCCACAGCTGCCGCATGCTGGGCGAGCAGCCCATGCCGTGCCTGCTGTGGGCTTCCTGGGCGTGCCATCCATGCCCAGGGTCCGTGCGACGTGGCACCCCTGGCTCGCACGCTGGGCAGTCAGTCGAGGGGCAGGGACGTGGGGGCTGGCTCACAATGGGCGCCCGCGGCTTGCCTTGCGCGGCCACCGCTGCCGCACGCTGGGCGAGCAGCCCATGTCGTGCCTGCTGGGGGCTGCCTGGGCATGCCACCCGTGCCTAGGGTCCATGAGATGTGGCACCCCTGGCTCGCATGCTGGGCAGTCAGTCGAGGGGCAGGGATGAGGGGGCTGGCTCGAGATGAGCGTCCGCGGCCTGGCTGTCACGCCCACCGCTGCCGCACGCTAGGCGAGCAGCCAATGCCATGCCTGCTGGGGGCTGCCTGGCTGTGCCACTCGTACCCAGGGACCGTGCGACGCGGCCCCCCTGGCTCACTCGCTGAGCACTTACTCGAGGGACAGGGACGTGGGGGCTGGCTCTCGATGGGCACCCGCGGTCTGGCTGGCGTGCCCACTGCTGTCGCATGCTGGGTGAGCAGCCCATGCTGTGCCTGCTGAAGGCTGCCTGTGCCAACCGTGCCCAGGGTCCATACGACGTGGCTCCCCTGGCTCGCTCGCTTGGCACTTAGTCGAGGGACAGGGACAAGTGGGCTGGCTCGAGATGGGCGCCTATGGCCTGGCTGGCGCGCCCTCCTTTGCCTCCTGCTGGGCACTTGCCCATGCCATACCTGCTAGAGGCTGCCCGGGCATGCCTTCCATACCCAGGGTCCGTGCGACGCGGCTCCCCTGGCTTGCTCGCTGGGCACTTTGTTGAGGGATAGGGATGAGGGGGCTGGCTCGCGATGGGAGCCTGTGGCCTGGCTGGCGCACCCACCGCTGCCGCACGTTCGGCAGTTGGCCCATGCCGTACCTGCTGGGGGCTTCCGGGGCATGCCACCCACTCCCAGGGTCTGTGCAACGCGGCTCTCCTGGCTCACTCGCTGGGCACTTATTCGAGGGACATGGACAAGGGGGCTGGCTCGCGATGGGCGCATGTGGCCTGGCTGGGGCGCCCGCCGCTGCCGCACGCTCGGCAGTTGGCCCATGCTGTACCTGCTGGGGGCTGCCGGGGCATGCCTCCTACTCCCAGGGTCCGTGCGACGCGGCTCCCCTGGCTCACTCACTGGGCACTTAGTCGAGGGACAGGGACGAGGGGGCCGGCTCGCGATGGGTGCCTGTGGCCTGGCTGGCACGCCCACCGCTGCTGCACGCTTTGCACTTGGCCCGTGCCGTGCCTGCTGAGGGCTGCCTGGGCTTGCCTCCTGTGCCCAGGGTCCGTGCGAAGTGGCTCCCCTGGCTCGCTCGCTGGGCACTTAGTCGAGGGACAGGGACAGGGACGAGGGGGCTGGCTCGCGATGGGCGCCTGTGGCCTGGCTGGCGCGCCCACCGCTGCCGCATGTTCGGCAGTTGGCCCATGCCTTACCTGCTGGGGGCTGCCTGGGCATGCCACCCACTCCCAGGGTCTGTGCGACGCGGCTCCCCTGGCTCGCTCACTGGGCACTTAGTCGAGGGACCTGGGCATGCCTTCCGTGCCCAGGGTCCGTGTGTTGCGGCTCCCCTGGCTCACTCGCTGTGCACTAAGTCGAGGGACAGGGATGAGGGGGCTGGCTCGCGATGGGCGCCCGTGGCCTGGCTGGCGCACCCACTGCTGCTGCACGCTGGGCACTTGGCCCATGCCGTGCCTGCTGGGGCATGCCTCCCGTGCCCAGGGTCCATGTGACGCCGCTCCCCTGGCTCGCTCACTTTGCAGTACTTTACTGAGGGACAGCATCGAGGGACAAGTTTCTGTTAGATATATGTATTTTTTATTGCAGTAACACTTGGTTCTCCAATGCTTCCCGATATGTTTCCAAGTGTTTTTCTCTTGTGTTTCTCATTCTCTACAAGCCCAAAGGACTTGCTTCTTTTTCCAGGCCATTATCTTGAGGGACCATTTCTGACCTCGTGGCATCAATTTTCAAAAAGAGAGGGACAATTGTTGTGGGGGTTCAGGAGGGGGGCGGGGAGGGATGAATCGAAGCGACAAAGGGCTGAATCTCAGTGGATCGTGGCAGCAAGGCCACTCTGCCACTTACAATACCCCGTTGCGTATTTAAGTCATCTGCAAATGATTCTACCCGTCACTCGGTGGGATTCACACTTCAAGGCAACCCGCGAGGCTCCTCCGCCACGCGAGCTTGGCCAACATCACGTGCCTTTGGGGGCCTGGAGGCCCCTACTGCAGGTCGGCAATTGGGCGACGGGCGCATGCATCGCTTCCCTCCCAACAATTTCAAGCACTCTTTGACTCTCTTTTCAAAGTCCTTTTCTTCTTTCCCTCGCGGTACTTATTCGTTATCGGTCTCTCGCCCGTATTTTGCCTTGGACAAAATTTACCGCCCTATTGGGGCTGCATTCCCAAACAACCCGACTCGTTGACAGTGCCTCATGGTGCGATAGGGTCCGGACAAGATGGGCCTCTAACCTTCTCCGGCGCCCCTTTCCAGGGGACTTGGGCCCCGGTGTGTCGCTAAGGACGC
>JAJFZO010000570.1:85000-91119 GCA_021397835.1 Moringa oleifera
ATTCGCAGTTTCACAGTCTGAATTAGTTCATACTTACACATGCATGGCTTAATCTTTGAGACAAGCATATGACTACTGGCAGGATCAACCAAGTAGCATCCTTCGAGACGCCGCGCCAACTAAGACCGAAGCGTGCCGCAAGGCTCGCTAAGGCCAAAGCTGTCGCAGTCGTCATTCAAAATCGATGGGATGTGGGACAAATGCTTTCGCTTGGATAGGCTGAGGCTGAGGCCACTCCTGTCGCAATACTTTTTGCACCCGAGGGGACAACCGATCTCTCGTGTGCCAAAGCAGCCGCATGCCAAAGCAAGCCGTGCTTGGAGCACGAGGCCCGGCTTAGGTTTCCACCCATGCCCATGAGGGACATGGTGCAAAGACAACCGACTCGAATCATCAAATTCCATTTGTGAAGGCACGCGACATAGGGTCCCAATGTCACCCACGAAACGCCAACGTATGGCTCAGGGTCGAGCTTGAAGCGACGTGCTGGTCGACAGTTCGATGCGAGAGCATGGAGCCTGCCAATGCGCACGACTAGATCACCACTCACATGCCGCACGTATAAATGGGCAGCAACAGTGCCAAACGAGCTGCAAGCCGATGAGCGAAAGGCCCATCGATCATGCAGGTCATCGTGTGCCATCGCACCCAAGCCGCTAAGCACGAAATTGTTTCAATAGCAAGGGATGATTCTTTAATGGCAAGGGACCACCGATGAGACCTTGGCAGCAGGGGTGTCACAACGTGCCCAGGCTGGCCGTGTGGCTCGCTCATTGCTAACGGCCGACGATCGTGTCGTCGATCGCGCTGCGCAACAAGTCCGCTTCTAGGCAATCCTGAGCGTCGAGATCCAACCCCGCGTCCGCCGCCTTGAGGGCTTGCGACGAAGCACTCTGCATGCTGGAAATCCCCCTAATGATTTGGCCCTCACGTAGCATGCATCATCATTAGCTTCGCCACCCACACCATCGAGCTTGTCTAGCCACATCCTAGCTCATTATCCCATGATTATTCTCGCTTCGTTGCCCACGTTTTTCCCACCAATGAGGCCTTGGCAGCAGGGGTGCCCAGGCTGGCCGTGTGGCTCGCTCGTTGCTAACGGCCAACGATCGTGTTGTCGATCGCGCTGCGCAACGAGTCCACCTAGGCAAGCCTGAGCGTAGGGATCCAACCCCACGTCCGCCACCTCGAGGGCCTGCGATGAAGCACTCTGCATGCTCGAAATTCCCCCCAACGATTTGGCCCTTGCGTAGCATGCATCATCGTTAGCTTCGCCGCCCACACCGTCGAGCTTGTGTAGCCACATCCCAGCTCATTATCCCACGATTTTTCTCATTTTGTCGCCCACGTTTTTCCAACCGATGAGGCCTTGGCAGCAGGGGTGCCCAGGCTGGCCGTGTGGCTCGCTCATTGCTAACGGCCGACGATCGTGTCGTCGATTGCGCTGCGCAACGAGTCCACCTAGGCAAGCCTGAGCGTCGGGATCCAACACCACGTCCGCTGCCTCGAGGGCCTGCGACGAAGCACTCCGCATGCTCGAAATTCCCCCCAACGATTTGGCCCTCGCGTAGCATGCATCATCGTTAGCTTCGCCGCCCACACCGTCGTGCTTGTGTAGCCACATCCCAGCTCATTATCCCACGATTTTTCTCATTTCATTGCCCACAATTTAGTGGATTTCGTTTCCCACGTTTTCCCCACTCCATTGGCTACTGATCGGGCGTCCCACACTCTTCGGCCGACGTTGCCGGCTGCCTGCCTGCCGGTGGTGGTGGCTGCCACAGCCACGTACGTCCGGCTGGATGGGAAAGGCAGCAAGCCGCCTTGCCCATGCCATGCGCGCTGGGTTGCCAAAGCCCAGCGCCTGCCCACGTGGGATGGGCAGGGGGGGAGGCACGCATGGCCTGTTGGCACCCAGCAAGCTAGGTGACCACCTCCCCCCTAAAGAGTCTTAAATGAAATTTCACTCCCGGTAAGAGGAAACATCAATATGTCAGAGCCGTCATAATGGGTCCAAAAAATTATTTACTCGGAATTTTGAGCTGAAATTTTGTAAATAAATGGAGAATAATCATATTTACCACCAGAAAAAATTTCAGAATTTTCTGGGCACTAAATTTTTTTTAATGAATTTTCTACAGCCAAAAATTGAAAAAATCATCAAAAATAGCCCGTGAGTCGAAATGACCAAACTTCAGGGGCAGACTCCTCATGAATTACATGAATTATTTGAGTCATTTCGTCACCAATTCCATGATGAAAAGACGGTCAATTCACAAAAATTTCGCAACTGGGCATTGCGGCCAGCAGGCTGGGGCAGCTGTGCCTCTGCCTGGCCCATGGTGCATGCTGGCTGCCCTGTCCAGCGCACCTCCAGCCACCCCATGGCAGCCCTCAGGGTCCACAAGAGCAAGGGGCCATGGCCAAGGCCAGCTTGCCCATGAAATCAACGCCCACAGCATGTGCTGAGCCTCACAGCTTGCTCACGGCAGGCTCGCGTGGGGCACCCCTGGCAAGGCTGGTGCCGTGCCTGCTGGTGACTGCTGTGGCACCCCTGGCTCACACGCTGGGCAGTCAGTCGAGGGGCAGGGACGAGGGGGCTGGCTCGCGATGGGCGCCCGTGGCCTGGCTGGCGCGGCCACCGCTGCAGCACGCTGGGCGAGCAGCCCATGCCGTGCCTGCTGGGGGCTGCCTGGGCGTGCCACCCGTGCCCAAGGTCCGTGCGACACGGCAACCCTGGCTCGCATGCTGGGCAGTCAGTCAAGGGGCAGGGACGAGCGGGCTGGCTTGCGATGGGCACTCGCGGTCTGGCTGGCGTGCCCACCGCTGCCACACGCTGGGCGAGCAGCCCATGCCGTGCCTGCTGGGGGCTGCCTGGGCATGCCACCCATGCCCAGAGTCCGTGCGATGCGGCCCCCCGGGCTCGCTCGCTGGGCACTACGTCGAGGCACAGGGACGTGGGGGCTGGCTCGCGATCGGCGCCCGCGGCCTGGCTGGCGTCCCCACCGCTGCCGCACGCTGGGCGAGCAGCCCATGCCGTGCCTGCTGGGGGCTGCCTGGGCATGCCACCCATGCCCCGGGTCTGTGCGATGCGGCACCCCAGGCTCGCATGCTGGGCAGTCAGTCGAGGGGCCGGGATGAGGGGGCTGGCTCGCGATGGGCGCCCGCGGCCTGGCTGGCGCGCTCACCGCTGCCGCAAGCTGGGCGAGCAGCCCATGCCGTGCCTGGTGGGGGCTGCCTGGGCGTGCCACCCATGCCAGGGTCCGTGCAATGTGGCCCCCCTTGCTCGGTCGCTGGGAACTACGTCGAGGGACAAGGACGTGGGGGCTGGCTCGCGATGAGCGCCCACGGCCTGGCTGGTGCGCCCACCGCGGCGGCACGCTGGGCGAGCAGCCCATGCCGTGCCTGCTAGGGGATGCCTGGGCATGCCACCCATGCCCAGGGTCCGTGCGATGCGGCCCCCATGGCTCGCTCGCTGGGCACTTAGTCAAGGGACAGGGATGTGGGGGCTAGCTCACGATGAGCGCCCGCAGCCTGGATGGCGCGCCCACCGCTGCCGCACACTGAGCGAGCAGCCCATGCCGAGCCTGCTGGGGGCTGCCTGGGCATGCCACCCGTGCCCAGGGTCTGTGCGAGGCGGCCCCCCTGGCTCGCTCGCTGGGAACTACGTCGAGGGACAGGGACGTGGGGGCTGGGTCGCGATGGTCACCCGCGGCCTGGCTGGAGCACCCACCGCGGCCTTACGCTGGGCGAGCAGCCCATGCCGTGCCTGCTGGGGGCTGCCTGGGCGTGCCACCCATGCCCAGGGTCCGTGCAACGCGGCCCCCGTGGCTCGTTCGCTGGGCACTTAGTCAAGGGACAGGGACGTGGGGGCTAGCTCCCGATGAGCGCCCGCGGCCTGGATGGCGTACCCACTGCTGCCACACGCTGGGCGAGCAGCCCATGCCGAGCCTGCTGGGGGCTGCCTGGGCGTGCCACCCGTGCCCAAGGTCCGTGCGACGCGGCCCCCCTGGCTCGCTCGCTGGGAACTACGTCGAGGGACAGGGACGGGGGGGCTGGGTCGCGATGGGCGCCCGCGGCCTGGCTGGAGCGCCCACCGCTGCCGCACACTGGGTGAGCAGCCTATGCCGTGCCTGCTGGGGGCTGCCTGGGCATGCCACCCGTGCCCAGGGTCCGTACGACGTGGCACCCCATTGTCGCACGCTGGGCAGTCAGTTGAGGGACAGGGACGAAGGGTCTGGCTCGCGATGGGCGCCCGCGGCCTGGCTGGTGCGCCCACCGCTGCTACACGCTGGGCGACCAGCCCATGCCGTGCCTGCTGGGGGCTGCCTGGGGGTGCCACCCGTGCCAGGGTCCGTGCGATCCGGCCCCCCTGGCTCGCTCGCTGGGCACTACATCGAGGGACAGGGATGTGGGGGCTGGCTCGCGATGGGCGCCCGCGGCCTGGCTAGCGCTCCCACCGCTGCCGCACGCTGGGCGAGCAGCCCATGCCGTGCCTGCTGGGGGCTGCCTGGGCTTGCCACCCATGCCAGGGTCCGTGGAATGCAGCTCCCCTGGCTCGCTCGCTTGGCACTACGTCGAGGGACAGGGACGTGGGGGCTGGCTCCCGATGGGCGCCCGCGGCCTGGCTAGCGCGCCCACTGCTTCCACACACTGGGGGAGCAGCCCATGCCGTACCTGCTGGGGACTGCCTGGGCGAGCCACCTGTGCCCAGGATCTGTGCGATTTGGCACCCTGGCTCGTTCGCTGGGCACAATGTCGAGGGACAGGGACGTGGGGGCTGGCACGCGATGGGCGCCCGCGGCCTTGCTACCGTGCACACCACTGCCGCACGCTGGGCGAGCAGCCAATGCCGTACCTGCTGGGGGCTGCCTGGGCGTGCCACCCGTGCCAGGGTCCGTGCAATGCGGCCCCCCTGGCTCGTTCGCTGGGCACTACGTCGAGGGACAGGGACGTGGTGGCTGGCTCGCGATGGGTGCCCGCGGCCTGGCTAGCGCGCCCACCGCTTCCACATGCTGGGCGAGAAGCCCAAGCTGTGCCTGCTGGGGGCTGCCTGGGCGTGCCACCCATGCCAGGAGCCGTGCGATGTGGCTCCCCTGGCTCGCTCGCTGGCACTTAGTCGACGGACAGGGACGTGGGGGCTGTCTCGCGATGGGCGCCCGCGGCCTGGCTGGCGCGCCCACCACTGCCGCACGCTGGGCGAGCAGCCCATGCCGTGCCTGCTTGGGGCTGCCTGGGCGTGCCACCTGAGCCCAAGGTCCGTGCGATGTTGCACCCCATGGTCTCATGCTGGGAAGTAAGTCAAGGGACAGGGACGAGGGGGCTTGCTCGCGATGGGCACCCGCGGCCTGGCTGGTGCACCCACCGCTGCTGCACGTTGGGCGAGCAGCCCATGCCGTGCCTGCTGGGGACTGCCTGGACGTGCCACCCGTGCCAGGGTCCGTGCGATGCGGCTCCCCTGGCTCGCTCGCTGGGCACTACGTACAGACACAGGGATTTGGGGGCTGGCTCGCAATGGGCGCCCGCGGCCTGGCTAGCGTGCCCACCGCTGCCACACGCTGGGCGACCAGCCCTTGCCGTGCCTGCCGGGGGCTTCCTGGGGGTGCCACCCGTGCCAGGGTCTGTGCGATCCGGCCCCCCTGGCTTGCTCGCTGGGCACTACATCGAGGGACAGGGACGTGGGGGCTGGCTCGCGATGGACGCCCGCGGCCTGGCTGGCGCGCCCACTGCTGCCGCACACTGGGCGAGCAGCCCACACCGTGCCTGCACGGGGCTGCAGCCCACACCGTGCCTGCACGGGGCTGCAGCCCACACCGTGCCTGCACGGGGCTGCCTGGGCGTGCCACCCAAGCCCAGGGTCCGTGCGACGCGGCCCCTCTGGCTCGCTCGCTGGGCACTATGTCGAGGGACAGGGACGTGGGGGCTGGTTCGCGATGGGCGCCCGCGGCCTGGCTGGCGCGCCCACCGCTGCCGCACGCTGGGCGAGTAGCCCATGCCATGCCTGCTGGGGGCTGCCTGGGCGTGCCACCCGTGCCCAGGGTGCGTGCAGTGTGGCACCCCTGGCTCGCACGCTGGGAAGTCAGTCGAGGGACAGGGACGTGGGGGCTGGCTCGCGATGG
>JAJFZO010000768.1:0-25000 GCA_021397835.1 Moringa oleifera
CCTACGACGAAGCACTCCGCAGACTCGAAATCCCCCCAATGATTTGGCCCTCACGTAGCTTGCATCATAGTTAGCTTGGCCGCCCACACCATCGAGCTTGTTTAGCCACATCCCAGCACATTATTCCACGATTATTCTCGCTTTATTGCCCACGTTTTTCCCAATAATGAGGCCTTGGAAGCAGGGGTGCCCAGGCTGGCCGTGTGGCTCGCTCGTTTCTAACGGGCGACGATCGTGTTGTCGATGGCGCTGCGCAACGAGTCCGCCTAGGCAAGCCTGAGCGTCGAGATCAAACCCCACGTCTTGCCGCCTCGAGGGCCTACGACGAAGCACTCCGCATGCTCGAAATCCCCCCAAAGATTCGGCCCTCACATAGCATGCATCATCGTTAACTTCGCCGCCTACACCATGGAGCTTGTCTAGCCACATCCTAGCTCATTATCCCACGATTATTCTCGCTTCGTTGCCCACGTTTTTCCCAATAATGAGGCCTTGGAAGCAGGGGTGCCCAGGCTGGCCGTGTGGCTCGCACATTGCTAACGGCCGATGATCGTGTCATCGATTTCGCTGCACATAGAGTCCGCCAAGGCAAGCCTGAGCGTCGAGATCCAACCCCACGTCTGCTGCCTCGAGGGCCTACGACGAAGCACTTCGCAGACTCGAAATACCTCAACGATTTGGCCCTCACGTAGCTTGCATCATCGTTAGCTTCGCAGCCCACACCATCGAGCTTGTCTAGCCACATCCCAGCTCATTATCCCACGATTATTCTCGCTTCGTTGCCCACGTTTTCCCCAACAATGATGCCTTGGATGCAGGGGTGCCCAGGCTGGCCATGTGGCTCGCTTGTTGCTAACGGTTGACGATCGTGTCGTCGATCGCGCTGCGCAACGAGTCTGCCTAGGCAAGCCTGAGTGTCGACGTCCGTCCCCACGTCTGCCGCCTCGAGGGCTGACGACGAAGTACTTCGCAGGCTCGAAATCCCCCCAACGATTTGGCCCTCACGTAGCTTGCATCATCGTTAGCTTCGCCGCCCACAACATCGAGCTTGTCTAGCCACATTCCAGCTCATTATCCTACGATTATTCTCGCTTCATTGTCCACGTTTTTTCCACCGATGTGGCCTTGACAGTAAGGGTGCCCAGGCTGGCCGTGTGGCTCACTCATTGCTAACGGCCAACGATCGTGTCATCGATCGCGCTGCGCCACGAGTCCACCGAGGCAAGCCTGAGCATCGAGATCTAACCCCTCTTTTACCGCCTCGAGGGCCGACGACGAAGCACTCTGCATGCTCGAGATCCCCCCAACGATTTTGCCCTCGCCTTGCATGAATCATCGTTGGCTTCGTCGCCCACACCATCGAGCTTGTCTAGCCACATCTCAGCTCATTATCCCACGATTATTCTCGCTTCGTTGCCCATGTTTTTCCAACCGATGAGGCCTTGGAAGCAGAGGTGCCCAGGCTGGCCGTGTGGCTCGCTTGTTGCTAACGGCCGACGAACGTGTTGTCGATGGCACTGCACAACGAGTCCGCCTAGGCAATCCTGTGCGTCGAGATCCAACCCCACGTCTTGCCGCCTCGAGGGCCTACGACGAAGCACTCCGCATGCTCGAAATCCCCCCAAAGATTCGGCCCTCACGTAGCATGCATCATCGTTAGCTTCGCCGCCCACACCATGGAGCTTGTCTAGCCACATCCTAGCTCATTATCCCACGATTATTCTCGCTTCGTTTCCCACGTTTTTCCCAATAATGAGGCCTTGGAAGCAGGGGTGCCCAAGCTGGCTGTGTGGCTCGCACATTGCTAACGGCCGATGATCGTGTCGTCGATTTCGTTGCGCATAGAGTCCACCAAGGCAAGCCTGAGCGTCGAGATCCAACCCCACGTCTGCTGCCTCGAGGGCCTACGACGAAGCACTTCGCAGACTCGAAATCCCCTCAACGATTTGGCCCTCACGTAGCTTGCATCATCGTGAGCTTCGCAGCCCACACCATCGAGCTTGTCTAGCCACATCCCAGCTCATTATCCCACGATTATTCTCGCTTCGTTGCCCACGTTTTCCCCAACAATGATGCCTTGGATGCAGGGGTGCCCAGGCTGGCCGTGTGGCTCGCTTGTTGCTAACGGTTGACGATCGTGTTGTCGATCGCGCTGCGCAATGAGTCCGCCTAGGCAAGCCTGAGCGTCGAGGTTCATCCCCACGTCTGCCGCCTCGAGGGCTAACGACGAAGCACTCCGCAGGCTCGAAATCCCCCCAACGATTTGGCCCTCACGTAGCTTGCATCATCGTTAGCTTCGTCGCCCGCAACATCGAGCTTGTCTAGCCACATTCTAGCTCATTATCCTACGATTATTCTCGCTTCATTGCCCACGTTTTTTCCACCGATGTGGCCTTGGCAGTAAGGGTGCCCAGGCTGGCCGTGTGGCTCACTCATTGCTAACGGCCAACGATCGTGTCATCGATCGTGCTGCGTCACGAGTCCGCCGAGGCAAGCCTGAGCGTCGAGATCTAACCCCTCTTTTGCCGCCTCGAGGGCCGACGACGAAGCACTCCGCATGCTCGAGATCCCCCCAACGATTTTGCCCTCGCCTCGCATGAATCATCGTTAGCTTCGTCGCCCACACCATCGTGCTTGTCTAGCCACATCTCAGCTCATTATCCCACGATTATTCTCGCTTCGTTGCCCACGTTTTTAAAACCGATGAGGCCTTGGAAGACGGGGTGCCCAGGCTGGCCGTGTGGCTCGCTCGTTGTTAACGGCCGACGATCGTGTTGTCGATGGCGCTGCGCAACGAGTCCGCCTAGGCAAGCCTGAGCGTCGAGATCCAACCCCACGTCTTGCTGCCTCGAGGGCCTACGATGAAGCACTCCGCATGCTCGAAGTCCCCCCAAAGATTCGGCCCTCACATAGCATGCATCATCGTTAGCTTCGCCACCCACACCATGGAGCTTGTCTAGCCACATCCTAGCTCATTATCCCACGATTGTTCTCGCTTCGTTGCCCACGATTTTCCCAATAATGAGGCCTTGGAAGCAGGGGTGCCGAGGCTGGCCGTGTGCCTCGCTCATTGCTAACGGTCGATGATCGTGTCGTCGATTTTGCTGCGCATAGTGTCCGCCAAGGCAAGCCTGAGCGTCGAGATCAAACCCCACGTCTGCTGCCTCGAGGGCCTACGACGAAGCACTCCGTAGTCACGAAATCCCCTCAATGATTTGGCCCTCACGTAGCTTGCATCATCGTGAGCTCGCCAGCCCACACATCGAAGCTTGTCTAGCCCACATCCCAGCTCATGTATCACCCGATTATTCTCGCTTCGTGCCCACGTTTTTCCCCAACAATGAGCCTTGGATGCAGGGGGTGCCCAGGCTGGCCGTGTGGCTCGCTTGTTGCTAACGGTTGACGATCGTGTCGTCGATCGCGCTGCGCAACGAGTCCGCCTAGGCAAGCCTGAGCGTCGAGGTTCGTCCCCACGTCTGCCGCCTCGAGGGCTAACGACGAAGCACTCCGCAGGCTCGAAATCCCCCCAACGATTTGGCCCTCACGTAGCTTGCATCATCGTTAGCTTCGCCGCCCGCAACATCGAGCTTGTCTAGCCACATTCCAGCTCATTATCCTACGATTATTCTCGCTTCATTGCCCACGTTTTTTTCCACCGATGTGGCCTTGGCAGTAAGGGTGCACAGGCTGGCCGTGTGGCTCGCTCATTGCTAACGATCAACGATCGTGTCATCGATCGCGCTGCGCCACGAGTCCGCCGAGGCAGGCCTGAGTGTCGAGATCTAACCCCTCTTTTGCCGCCTCGAGGGCCTATGACAAAGCACTCCGCATGCTCGAGATCCCCCCAACGATTTTGCCCTCGCCTCGCATGAATCATCGTTAGCTTCGTCGCCCACACCATCGAGCTTGTCTAGCCACATCTCAGCTCATTATCCCACTGAGTATTCTCGCTTTGTTGCCCCACGTTTTTCCCAATAATGAGGCTTGGAAGCAGGGGTGCCCAGGCTGGCCGTGTGGCTCGCACATTGCTAACGGCCGATGATCGTGTCGTCGATTTCGCTGCGCATAGAGTCCGCCAAGGCAAGCCTGAGCGTCGAGATCCAACCCCACGTCTGCTGCCTCGAGGGCCTACGACGAAGCACTTCGCAGACTCGAAATCCCCTCAATGATTTGGCCCTCACGTAGCTTGCATCATCGTGAGCTTCGCAGCCCACACCATCGAGCTTGTCTAGCCACATCCCAGCTCATTATCCCACGATTATTCTCGCTTCGTTGCCCATGTTTTCCCCAACAATGATGCCTTGGATGCAGGGGTGCCCAGGCTGGCCGTGTGGCTCGCTTGTTGCTAACGGTTGACGATCGTGTCGTCGATCGCGCTGCGCAACGAGTCCGCCTAGGCAAGCCTGAGCGTCGAGGTTCGTCCCCACGTCTGCCGCCTCGAGGGCTAACGACGAAGCACTCCGCAGGCTCGAAATCCCCCCAACGATTTGGCCCTCACGTAGCTTGCATCATCGTTAGCTTCGCCGCCCACAACATCGAGCTTGTCTAGCCACATTTCAGCTCATTATCCTACGATTATTCTCGCTTCATTGCCCACGTTTTTTCCACCGATGTGGCCTTGGCAGTAAGGGTGCCCAGGCTGGCCGTGTGGCTCACTCATTGCTAACGGCCAACGATCGTGTCATCGATCGCGCTGCGCCACGAGTCCACCGAGGCAAGCCTGAGCATCGAGATCTAACCCCTCTTTTACCGCCTCGAGGGCCGACGACGAAGCACTCTGCATGCTCGAGATCCCCCCAACGATTTTGCCCTCGCCTTGCATGAATCATCGTTGGCTTCGTCGCCCACACCATCGAGCTTGTCTAGCCACATCTCAGCTCATTATCCCACGATTATTCTCGCTTCGTTGCCCATGTTTTTCCAACCGATGAGGCCTTGGAAGCAGAGGTGCCCAGGCTGGCCGTGTGGCTCGCTTGTTGCTAACGGCCGACGAACGTGTTGTCGATGGCACTGCACAACGAGTCCGCCTAGGCAATCCTGTGCGTCGAGATCCAACCCCACGTCTTGCCGCCTCGAGGGCCTACGACGAAGCACTCCGCATGCTCGAAATCCCCCCAAAGATTCGGCCCTCACGTAGCATGCATCATCGTTAGCTTCGCCGCCCACACCATGGAGCTTGTCTAGCCACATCCTAGCTCATTATCCTTCGATTATTCTCGCTTCGTTGCCCACGTTTTTCCCAATAATGAGGCCTTGGAAGCAGGGGTGCCCAGGCTGGCCGTGTGGCTCGCACGTTGCTAACGGCCGATGATCGTGTCATCGATTTCGCTGCACATAGAGTCCGCCAAGGCAAGCCTGAGCGTCGAGATCCAACCCCACGTCTGCTGCCTCGAGGGCCTACGACGAAGCACTTCGCAGACTCGAAATCCCCTCAATGATTTGGCCCTCACGTAGCTTGCATCATCGTTAGCTTCGCAGCCCACACCATCGAGCTTGTCTAGCCACATCCCAGCTCATTATCCCACGATTATTCTCGCTTCGTTGCCCACGTTTTCCCCAACAATGATGCCTTAGATGCAGGGGTGCCCAGGCTGGCCGTGTGGCTCGCTCGTTGCTAACGGTTGACGATCGTGTTGTCGATCGCACTGCGCAACGAGTCCGCCTAGGCAAGCCTGAGCGTCGAGGTCCGTCCCCACGTCTGCCGCCTCGAGGGCTGACAACGAAGCACTACGCAGGCTCGAAATCCCCCCAACGATTTGGCCCTCACGTAGCTTGCATCATCGTTAGCTTCGCCGCCCACAACATCGAGCTTGTCTAGCCACATTCCAGCTCATTATCCTATGATTATTCTCGCTTCATTGCCCACGTTTTTTCCACCGATGTGGCTTTGGCAGTAAGGGTGCCCAGGCTGGCCGTGTGGCTTGCTCATTGCTAAAGGCCAACGATCGTGTCATCGATCGCGCTGCGCCACGAGTCCGCCGAGGCAAGCCTGAGCATCGAGATCTAACCCCTCTTTTGCCGCCTCGAGGGCCGACGACGAAGCACTCCGCATGCTTGAGATCCCCCCAACGATTTTGCCCTCGCCTCGCATGCATCATCGTTAGCTTCGTCGCCCACACGATCGAGCTTGTCTAGCCACATCTCAGCTCATTATCCCACGATTATTCTCGCTTCGTTGCCCATGTTTTTCCAACCGATGAGGCCTTGGAAGCAGGGGTGCCCAGGCTGGCCGTGTGGCTCGCTTGTTGCTAACGGCCGACGAACGTGTTGTCGATGGCGCTGCACAACGAGTCCGCCTAGGCAATCCTGTGCGTCGAGATCCAACCCCACGTCTTGCCGCCTCGAGGGCCTACGACGAAGCACTCCGCATGCTCGAAATCCCCCCAAAGATTCGGCCCTCACGTAGCATGCATCATTGTTAGCTTCGCCGCCCACACCATGGAGCTTGTCTAGCCACATCCTAGCTCATTATCCCACGATTATTCTCTCTTCGTTGCCCACGTTTTTCCCAATAATGAGGCCTTGGAAGCAGGGGCGCCCAGGCTGGCCGTGTGGCTCGCTCATTGCTAACGGCCGATGATCGTGTCGTCGATTTCGTTGCGCATAGAGTCCGCCAAGGCAAGCCTGAGCGTCGAGATCCAACCCCACGTCTGCTGCCTCGAGGGCCTACGACGAAGCACTCCGCAGACTCTAAATCCCCTCAACGATTTGGCCCTCACGTAGCTTGCATCATCGTTAGCTTCGCAGCCCACACCATCTTGCTTGTCTAGCCACATCCCAGCTCATTATCACACGATTATTCTCGCTTTGTTGCCCACGTTTTTCCCAATAATGAGGCCTTGGATGCAGCGGTGCCCAGGCTGGCCGTGTGGCTTGCTCATTGCTAACGGCCAACGATCGTGTTGTCGATCGCGCTGCGTAACGAGTCCGCCTAGGCAAGCCTGAGCGTCGAGATCCAACCCCACGTCTGTCGCCTCGAGGGAATACGACGAAGCACTCCGCAGACTCGAAATCCCCCCAACGATTTGGCCCTCACGTAGCTTGCATCATCGTTGGCTTCGCCGCCCACACCATAGAGCTTGTCTAGCCACATCCCAGCTCATTATCCCACTATTATTCTCGCTTCGTTGCCCACGTATTTCCCACCGATGAGGCCTTGGAAGCAGGGGTGCCCAGGCTGGCCGGGTGGCTCGCTCGTTGCTAACGGCTGAAGATCGTGTCGCCGGTCACGCCGCGCAACGAGTCCGCCTAGGCAAGCCTGAGCGTCGAGATCCGACCCCACGTCTGCCGCCTCGAGGATCGACGACGAAGCACTCCGCATGCTCGAGATCCCCCCAACGATTTTGCCCTCACCTCGCAAGCATCATCGTTAGCTTCGTCGCCCACAGCATCGAGGTTGTCTAGCCACATCCCAGCTCATTATCCCACGATTATTCTCGCTTCGTTGCCCACGTTTTCCCCAACAATGATGCCTTGGAACCAGGGGTGCCCAGGCTGGCCGTGTGGCTCGCTCGTTGGTAACGGCTGAAGATCGTGTCGTCGGTCACGCTGCGCAACGAGTCCGCCTAGGCAAGCCTGAGCATCGAGATCCGACCCCACGTCTGCCGCCTCGAGGGCCGACGACGAAGCACTCCGCATGCTCGAGATCCCCCCAACGATTTTGCCCTCACCTCGCAAGCATCATCGTTAGCTTCGTCGCCCACAGCATCGAGGTTGTCTAGCCACATCTCAGCTCATTACCCCACGATTATTCTCGCTTCGTTGCCCACGTTTTTCCAACCGATGAGGCCTTGGCAGCAGGGGTGCCCAGAGTGGCCGTGTGGCTCACTCGTTGCTAACGGCTGACGATCGTGTCGTCGATCGCGCAGCGCAATGAGTCCGCCTAGGCAAGCCTGAGCGTCGAGATCCAACCCCACGTCTGCCGCCTCAAGGGCCTGCCACGAAGCACTCCGCATTCTCGAAATCCCCCCAACGATTTGGACCTCACATAGCATTTATCATCGTTAGCTTTGTCGCCCACACCATGGAGCTTGTCTAGCCACATCCCAGCTCATTATCCCACGATTATTCTCGCTTCGTTGCCCACGTTTTCCCCAACAATGATGCCTTGGAAGCAGGGGTGCCCAGGCTGGCCGTGTGGCTCGCTCGTTGCTAACGGCCGAAGATCGTGTCGTCGGTCACGCTGCGCAACGTGTCCGCCTAGCCAAGCCTGAGCGTTGAGATCCGACCCCACGTCTGCCGCCTCGAGGGCCGACGACGAAGCACTCCGCATGCTCGAGATCCCCCCAACAATTTTGCCCTCACCTCGCAAGTATCATCGTTTGTTCGTCGCCCACATCGAGGTTGTCTAGCCACATCTCAGCTCATTACCCCACGATTATTCTCGCTTCGTTGCCCATGTTTTTCCAACCGATGAGGCCTTGGCAGCAGGGGTGCCCAGGCTTGCCGTGTGGCTCACTCATTGCTAACGGCTGACGATCGTGTCGTCGATCGCGCTGCGCAATGAGTCCGCCTAGGCAAGCCTGAGCGTCGAGATCCAACCCCACGTTTGCCGCCTCAAGGGCCTGCCACGAAGCACTCCGCATTCTCGAAATCCCCCCAACGATTTGGACCTCACATAGCATTTATCATCGTTAGCTTTGTCGCCCACACCATCGAGCTTGTCTGGCCACATCCCAGCTCATTATCCCACGATTATTCTCGCTTCGTTGCCCACGTTTTCCCCAACAATGATGTCTTGGAAGCAGGGGTGCCCAGGCTGGCCGTGTGGCTCGTTCGTTGCTAACGGCTGAAGATCGTGTCGTCGGTCACGCTGCGCAACGAGTCCGCCTAGGCAAGCCTGAGCGTCGAGATCCGACCCCACGTTTGCCGCCTCGAGGGCCGACGACGAAGCACTCCGCATGCTCAAGATCCCCCCAACGATTTTGCCCTCGCCTCGCATGCATCATCGTTAGCTTCGTCGCCCACACCATCGAGCTTGTCTAGCCACATCTCAGCTCATTATCCCACGATTATTCTCGCTTCGTTGCCCACGTTTTTCCAACCGATAAGGCCTTGGCAGCAGAGGTACCCAGGCTGGCCGTGTGGCTCACTCGTATCTAACGGCTGACGATCGTGTCGTCGATCGCGCTGCGCAATGAGTCCGCCTAGGCAAGCTTGAGCGTCGAGATCCAACCCTACGTCTGCCGCCTCAAGGGCCTGCCACGAAGCACTTCGCATTCTCGAAATCCCCCCAACGATTTGGACCTCACATAGCATTTATCATCGTTAGCTTTGTCGCCCACACGATCGAGCTTGTCTAGCCACATCCCAGCTTATTATCCCACGATTATTCTCGCTTCGTTGCCCACGTTTTCCCCAACAATGATGCCTTGGAACCAGGGGTGCCCAGGCTGGCCGTGTGGCTCGCTCGTTGCTAACGGCCGAAGATCGTGTCGTCGATCACGCTGCGCAACGTGTCCGCCTAGCCAAGCCTGAGCGTCGAGATCCGACCCCACGTCTGCCGCCTCGCGGGCCGACGACGAAGCACTCCGCATGCTCGAGATCCCCCCAACGATTTTGCCCTCACCTCGCAAGCATCATCGTTAGTTTCGTCGCCCATACCATCGAGCTTGTCTAGCCACATCTCAGCTCATTATCCCACGATTATTCTCGTTTCATTACCCACGATTTTCCAACCGATGAGGCCTTGGCAGCAGGGGTGCCCAGGCTGGCCGTGTGGCTCACTCGTTGCTAACGGCTGACGATCGTGTCGTCGATCGCGCTGCGCAATGAGTCCGCCTAGGCAAGCCTGAGCGTCGAGATCCAACCCCACGTCTGCCGCCTCAAGGGCTTGCCACGAAGCACTCCGCATTCTCGAAATCCCCCCAACGATTTGGACCTCACATAACATTTATCATCGTTAGCTTTGTCGCCCACACCATCGAGCTTGTCTAGCCACATCCCAGCTCATTATCCCACGATTATTCTCGCTTCGTTGCCCACGTTTTCCCCAACAATGATGCCTTGGAAGCAGGGGTGCCCAGGCTGGCCGTGTGGCTCGCTCGTTGCTAACGGCTGAAGATCGTGTCGTCGGTCACGCCGCGCAACGAGTCCGCCTAGGAAAGCCTGAGCGTCGAGATCCGACCCCACGTCTGCCGCCTCGAGGGCCGACGACGAAGCACTCCGCATGCTCGAGATCCCCCCAACGATTTTGCCCTCACCTCGCAAGCATCATCGTTAGCTTCGTCGCCCACAGCATCGAGGTTGTCTAGCCACATCTCAGCTCATTACCCCATGATTATTCTCGCTTCGTTGCCCACGTTTTTCCAACCGATGAGGCCTTGGCAGCAGGGGTGCCCAGGCTGGCCGTGTGGCTCACTCGTTGCTAACGGCTGACGATCGTGTCGTCGATCGCGCTGCGCAATGAGTCCGCCTAGGCAAGCCTGAGCGTCGAGATCCAACCCCATGTCTGCCGCCTCGAGGGCCTGCCATGAGGCACTCCGCATTCTCGAAATCCCCCAAATGATTTGGACCTCACTTAGCATTTATCATCGTTAGCTTTGCCGCCCACACCATCGAGCTTGTCTAGCCACATCCCAGCTCATTATCCCACGATTATTCTCGCTTCGTTGCCCACGTTTTCCCCAACAATGATGCCTTGGATGCAAGGGTGCCCAGGCTGGCCGTGTGGCTCGCTCGTTGCTAACGATTGACGATCGTGTCGTCGATCGCGCTGCGCAACGAGTCCGCCTAGGCAAGCCTGAGTGTCGAGGTCCGTCCCCACGTCTGCCGCCTCGAGGGCTGACGACGAAGCACTCCGCAGGCTCAAAATCCCCCCAACGATTTGGCCCTTACGTAGCTTGCATCATCGTTAGCTTCGTCGCCCACAACATCGAGCTTGTCTAGCCACATTCCAGCGCATTATCCTACGATTATTCTCGCTTCATTGCCCACGTTTTTTCCACCGATGTGGCCTTGGCAGTAAGGGTGCCCAGGCTGGCCGTGTGGCTCGCTCATTGCTAACGGCCAACGATCGTGTCATCGATCGCGCTGCGCCACGAGTCCGCCGAGGCAAGCCTAAGCGTCGAGATCTAACCCCTCTTTTGCCGCCTCGAGGGCCGACGACGAAGCACTCCGCATGCTCGAAATCCCCCCAAAGATTCGGCCCTCACGTAGCATGCATCATCGTTAGCTTTGCCGCCCACACCATGGAGCTTGTCTAGCCACATCCTAGCTCATTATCCCACGATTATTCTCACTTCGTTGCCCACGTTTTTCCCAATAATGAGGCCTTGGAAGCAGGGGTGCCCAGGCTGGCCGTGTGGCTCGCTCGTTGCTAACGGCCGATGATCGTGTCGTCGATTTCGCTGCGCATAGAGTCCGTCAAGGCAAGCCTGAGCGTCGAGATCCAACCCCACGTCTGCTGCCTCGAGGGCCTACGACGAAGCACTCCGCAGACTCAAAATCCCCTCAACGATTTGGCCCTCACGTAGCTTGCATCATCGTTAGCTTCGCAGCCCACACCATCGAGCTTGTCTAGCCACATCCTAGCTCATTATCCCACGATTATTCTCGCTTCGTTGCCCACGTTTTCCCCAACAATGATGCCTTGGATGCAGGGGTGCCCAGCCTGGCCGTGTGGCTCGCTCGTTGCTAACGGTTGACGATCATGTCGTCGATCGCCCTGCGCAACGAGTCCGCCTAGGCAAGCCTGAGCGTCGAGGTCCATCCCCACGTCTACCGCCTCGAGGGCTGACGACGAAGCACTCCGCAGGCTCGAAATCCCCCCAACGATTTTGCCCTCGCCTCGTATGAATCATCGTTAGCTTTGCCGCCCACACCATCGAGCTTGTCTAGCCACATCCCAGCTCATTATCCCACGATTATTCTCGCTTTGTTGCCCACGTTTTCCCCAACAATGATGCCTTGGATGCAGGGGTGCCCAGGCTGGCCGTGTGGCTCGCTCGTTGCTAACGATTGACGATTGTGTCATCGATCGCGCTGCGCAACGAGTCCGCCTAGGCAAGCCTGAGCGTCGAGATCTAACCCCTCTTTTGCCGCCTCGAGGGCCGACGACGAAGCACTTCGCATGCTCGAGATCCCCCCAACGATTTTGCCCTCGCCTTGCATGCATCATCGTTAGCTTCGTCGCCCACACGATCGAGCTTGTCTAGCCACATCTTAGCTCATTATCCCACGATTATTCTCGCTTCCTTGCCCATGTTTTTCCAACCGATGAGGCCTTGGAAGCAGGGGTGCCCAGGCTGGCCGTGTGGCTCGCTCGTTGCTAACGGCCGACGATCGTGTTGTCGATGGCGCTGTGCAACGAGTCCGCCTAGGCAAGCCTGAGCGTCGAGATCCAACCCCACGTCTTGCTGCCTCGAGGGCCTACGATGAAGCACTCCGCATGCTCGAAATCCCCCCAAAGATTCGGCCCTCACGTAGCATGCATCATCGTTAGCTTCGCCGCCCACACCATGGAGCTTGTCTAGCCACATCCTAGCTCATTATCCCACGATTATTCTCGCTTCGTTGCCCACGTTTTTCCCAATAATGAGGCCTTGGAAGCAGGGGTGCCCAGGCTGGCCGTGTGGCTCGCTCATTGCTAACGGCCGATGATCGTGTCGTCGATTTCGCTGCGCATAGAGTCCGCCAAGGCAAGCCTGAGCGTCGAGATCCAACCCCACGTCTGCTGCCTCGAGGGCCTACGACGAAGCACTCCGCAGACTCGAAATCCCCTTAACGATTTGGCCCTCACGTAGCTTGCATCATCGTTAGCTTCGCAGCCCACACCACCGAGCTTGTCTAGCCACATCCCAGCTCATTATCACACTATTATTCTCGCTTTGTTGCCCACGTTTTTCCCAATAATGAGGCCTTGGATGCAGGGGTGCCCAGGCTGGCCGTGTGGCTCACTCGTTGCTAACGGTTGACGATTGTGTCATCGATCGCGCTGCGCAACGAGTCCGCCTAGGCAAGCCTGAGCGTCGAGGTCCGTCCCCACGTCTGCCGCCTCGAGGGCTGACGACGAAGCACTCCGTAGGCTCGAAATCCCCCCAACGATTTGGCCCTCACGTAGCTTGCATCATCGTTAACTTTGCCGCCCACAACATCGAGCTTGTCTAGCCACATTCCAGCTCATTATCCTATGATTATTCTCGCTTCATTACCCACGTTTTTTCCACCGATGTGGCCTTGGCAGTAAGGGTGCCCAGGCTGGTCGTGTGGCTCACTCATTGCTAACGGCCAACGATCGTGTCATCGATCGCGCTGCGCCACGAGTCCGCCGAGGCAAGCCTGAGCGTCGAGATCTAACCCCTCTTTTTTCGCCTCGAGGGCCTACGACGAAGCACTCCGCATGCTCGAAATCCCCCCAATGATTTAGCCGTCACGTAGCTTGCATCATCATTAGCTTCGCCACCCACACCATCAAGCTTGTCTAGCCACAACCCACTCATTATCCCACGATTATTCTCGCTTCATTGCCAACGTTTTTCATACCGACAAGGCCTTGGCAGCAAGGGTGCCCAGGCTGGCCGTGTGGCTCCCTCATTGCTAACGGCCGATGTTCGTGTCGTCGATCGCGCTGCGCAACGAGTTCGCCTAGGCAAGCTTTAGAGTCGAGATCCAACCCTACTTCTGCCGTCTCGAGGGCCTGCGACGAAGCATACCGCATTCTCGAAATCACCCCAACGATTTGGCCCTCATGTAGCATGCATCATCGTTAGCTTCGCCGCCCACACCATAGAGCTTGTCTAGCCACATCCCAACTCATTATCCCACAATTATTCTCGCTTCGTTACCCACGTTTTCCCCAATAATGATGCCTTGGATGCAGGGGTGCCCAGGCTGGCCATGTGGCTCGCTCGTTGCTAACGGCCGACAATCGTGTCGTCGATCGCGCTGCGCAATGAGTCCGCCTAGGCAAGCCTGAGCGTCGAGATCCAACCCCATGTCTGCCGCCTCGAGGGCCTGCCATGAAGCACTCCGCATTCTCGAAATCCCCCCAATGATTTGGACCTCACATAGCATTTATCTTCGTTAGCATTGCCGCCCACACCATCGAGCTTGTCTAGCCATAACCCAGCTCATTATCCCACGATTATTCTCGCTTCGTTGACCACGTTTTCCCCAACAATGATGCCTTGGATGCAGGGGTGCCCAGGCTAGCCATGTGGCTCGCTCGTTGCTAACGGTTGACGATCGTGTCGTCGATCGCGCTGCGCAACGAGTCCGCCTAGGCAAGCCTGAGCGTCGAGGTCCGTCCCCACGTCTGCCGCCTCGAGGGCTGACGACGAAGCACTCCGCAGGCTCGAAATCCCCCCAACGATTTGGCCCTCACGTAGCTTGCATCATCGTTAGCTTCGCCGCCCACAACATCGAGCTTGTCTAGCCACATTCCAGCTCATTATCCTACGATTATTCTCGCTTCATTGCCCACGTTTTTTCCACCGATGTGGCCTTGGCAGTAAGGGTGCACAGGCTGGCCGTGTGGCTCGCTCATTGCTAACGGCCAACGATCGTGTCATCGATCGCGCTGCGCCACGAGTCCGCCGAGGCAGGCCTGAGCGTCGAGATCTAACCCCTCTTTTGCCGCCTCGAGGGCCTACGACAAAGCACTCCGCATGCTCGAAATCACCCCAATGATTTAGCCGTCACGTAGCTTGCATCATCATTAGCTACGCCACCCACACCATCGAGCTTGTCTAGCCACAACCCAGCTCATTATCCCACAATTATTCTCGCTTCGTTGCCCACGTTTTTTCTACCAACAAGGCCTTGGCAGCAAGGGTGCCCAGGCTGGCCGTGTGGCTCCCTCATTGCTAACGGCCGATGATCGTGTCGTCGATCGCGCTGCGCAACGAGTTCGCCTAGGCAAGCTTGAGAGTCGAGATCCAACCCTACTTCTGCCGCCTCGAGGGCCTGCGACGAAGCACTCCGCATTCTCGAAATCACCCCAACGATTTGGCCCTCACGTAGCATGCATCATCGTTAGCCTCGCCGCCCACACCATCGAGCTTGTCTAGCCACATCCCAGCTTATTATCCCACGATTATTCTCGCTTCGTTGCCCACTTTTTTTCCACCGATGAGGCCTTGGAAGCAGGGGTGCCCAGGCTGACCGTGTAGCTCGCTCGTTGCTAACGGCTGAAGATCGTGTCGTCGGTCACGCTGCGCAACGAGTCCGCCTAGGCAAGCCTGAGCGTCGAGATCCGACCCCACGTCTGCCGCCTCGAGAGCCGACGACGAAGCACTCCGCATGCTCAAGATCCCCCAAACGATTTTGCCCTCGCCTCGCATGCATCATCGTTAGCTTCGTCGCCCACACCATCGAGCTTGTCTAGCCACATCTCAGCTCATTATCCCACGATTATTCTCGCTTCATTGCCCACGTTTTTCCAACTGATGAGGCCTTGGCAGCAGGGGTGCCCAGGCTGGCCGTGTGGCTCGCTCATTGCTAACGGTCGACGATCGTGTCGTCGATCGCGCTGCGCAACGAGTCCGCTTAGGCAAGCCTGAGTGTCGAGATCCAACCCCTCGTCTGTCGCCTCGAGGGCCCACGACGAGGAACACTGCAGACTCGAAATCCCCCCAACGATTTGGCCCTCATGTAGCTTGCATCATCGTTAGCTTCGCCACCCACACCATTGAGCTTTTCTAGCCACATCCCAGCTCATTATCACACGATTATTCTCGCTTTGTTGCCCACGTTTTTCCCAATAATGAGGCCTTGGAAGCAGGGGTGCCCTGGCTGGCCCTGTGGCTCCCTCGTTGCTGACGGTGACGATCGAGTCTTCGATCGCGCTGCGCAACGAGTCCATCTAGGCAAGCCTGAGCGTCCAGATCTAACCCCACGTCTGCCGCCTCGAGGGCCTACGAAGAAGCACTCCGCATGCTCAAAATCCCCCCAACAATTTGGCCCTCACGTAGCTTGCATCATCATTAGCTTCGCCACCCACACCATCGAGCTTGTCTAGCCACATCCCAGCTCATTATCCCACGATTATTCTTGCTTCATTGCCCACGTTTCTCCCACCGATGAGGCCTTAGCAGTACGGGTGCCCAGGCTGGCCGTGTGGCTCGCTCGTTGCTAACGGCCAACGATCGTGTCATCGATCGTGCTGCGCAACGAGTCTGCCTAGGCAAGCCTGAGCGTCGATATCCAACCCCACCTCTGCCGCCTCGATGGTGTGCGACGAAGCACTCCGCATGCTTGAAATCCCCCCAACAATTTGGCCCTCACGTAGCATGCATCTTCGTTAGCTTCGCCGCCCACACCATCGAGCTTGTCTAGCCACATCCCAGCTTATTATCCCATGATTATTCTCGCTTCGTTGCCCACTTTTTTCTCACCAATGAGGCCTTGGCAGCAGGGTAGCCCAGGCTGGCCGTGTGGCTCGCTCATTGCTAACGGCCAACGATCGTGTCGTCGATCGTACTGCGCAACGAGTCTGCCTAGGCAAGCCTGAGCATTGAGATCCAACCCCACGTCTGCCGTCTCATCGGCCTGCGATGAAGCACTCCGCATGCTCGAAATCCCCCCAACAATTTGGCCCTCACGAAGCATGCATCATCGTTAGCTTCGCCGCCCACACCATCGAGCTTCTCTAGCCACATCCCAGCTCATTATCTTACAATTATTCTTGCTTCGTTGCCCACGTTTTTCCCACCGATGAGGCCTTGGCTGCAGGGGTGCCAAAGCTGGCCGTGTGGCTCGCTCATTGCTAACGGCCAATGATCGTGATGTCGATCACGCTGCACAATGAGTTCGCCTAGACAAGCCTGAGCGTCGAGATCCAACTCCACGTCTGTCGCCTCAAGGGCCTGCGACGAAGCACTCCGCATGCTCGAAATCCCCCCAATGATTTCGCCCTCGCGTAGCATGCATCATCGTTAGATTCGCCGCCCACACCATCGAGCTTGTCTAGCCACATCCCAGCTCATTATCCCATGATTATTCTCGTTTCGTTACCCACATTTTTGCCACCAATGAGGCGTTGGCAGCAGGGGTGCCTGGCCTGGCCGTGTGGCTCGCTCGTTGCTAACAGTCGACGATTGTGTCATCGATCGCGCTGTGCAATGAGTCTGCCTAGGCAAGCCTGAGCATCGAGATCCAACCCCACGTCTTCCGCCTTGAGGGCCTACGACAAAGCACTCCGCATGCACAAAATCCCCCCAACGATTTGGCCCTCACGTAGCTTGCATCATCGTTAGCTTCGCCGCCCACACCATCGAGCTTGTCTAGCCACTTCTCAGCTCATTATCCCATGATTATTCTCGCTTCATTGCCCACGTTTTTGCACCGATGAGGGCTTGGAAGCAGGGGTGCCCTAGCTGGCCATGTGGCTCGCTCGGTGCTAACGGCCAACGATCATGTCGTTGATCACACTGCCCAATAAGTCCGCCTAGGCAAGCCTGAGCGTTGATATCCAACCCCACGTCTATCACCTCAAGGGCCTGCGACGAAGCACTCCGCATGCTCAAAATCCCCCCAACGATTTGGCCCTCACGTAGCTTGGATCATCGTTAGCTTCGTCGCTCACACTATCGAGCCTGTCTAGCCACATCCCAGCTCATTATCCCACGATTATTCTCGCTTTGTTACCCAGATTTTTTCCACCAATGAGGTGTTGGCAGCAGGGGTGCCCAGGCTGGAAGTGTGGCTCGCTCGTTGCTAATGGCCGATGATCGTGTCGTCGGTCACACTGCACAACGAGTCCACCTAGGCAAGCCTGAGCGTCAAGATCCAACCCTACGTCTGCCGCCTCGAGGGCCTGCGACGAAGCATTCTGCATGCCCGAAATCCCATCAATAATTTGGCCCTCACGTAGCATGCATCATTGTTAGCTTTGCCGCCCACAACATCGAGCTTGTCTAGCCATATCCCAGCTTATTATCCTACAATTATTCTTGCTTTGTTGCCCACGTTTTTCCCACCGATGAGGCCTTGGCAGCAGGGGTGCGATGGCTGGCCGTGTGACTCGCTCATTGCTAACGGCCAACGATCATATCATTGATCGCACTGCGCAATGAGTCCTCCTAGGCAAGCCCACGTCTGCCGCTTCGAAGGCCTGCGATGAAGCACTCCGTATTCTCGAAATCCCCCCAACGATTTGGGCCTTACGTAGCTTGCATCATCGTTAGCTTCGCCGCCCATACCATCGACCTTGTCTATCCACATCCTAGCTCATTATCCCATGATTATTCTCGCTTCGTTGCCCACATTTTTGCCACAGGTGAGGCCTCGGCAGCAGGGGTGCCCAGGCTAGCCGTGTGGCTCGCTCGTTGCTAACGGTCGACGATCGTGTTGTTGATCACGCTGCCCAACGATTCCGCCTAGGCAAGCCTGAGCATCAAGATCCAACCCCACGTCTGCCGCCTCAAGGGCCTGCGAAGAAGCTCTACACATGCTCGAAATCCCCCCAACGATTTGGCTCTCGCGTAGCATGCATCATCGTTAGCTTCATCGCCCACACTTTCGAGTTTGTCTAGCCACATCCCAGCTCATTATCCCACGATTATTCTCGCTTCATTGCCCTCGTTTTTCCCACCGATGAGGCCTTGGAAGTAGGGGTGCCCAGGCTGGCCGTGTGGCTCGCTCGTTGCTAACGGCCTACGCTGCGCAACGAGTCCTCCTAGGCAAGCCTGGGCATCGGGATCCAGCCCAGCGTCAGTCGCCTTGAAGGCCTGCGATGAAGCACTCCGCATGCTTGAAATCCCCCCTGCGATTTAGCCCTCGCGTAGCATGCATCATCGTTAGCTTCGCCGCCCACACCATCGAGCTTGTCTAGCCACATTTCAGCTCATTATCCTACGATTACTCTCGCTTCGTTGCCCACGTTTTTCCCACCGATGAGGCCTTGGCAGCAAAGATGCCCAGGCTGGCCGTGTGGCTCGCTCTTTGCTAACGACCAACGATCGTGTCATCGATTGCGCTGCGCAACGAGTCCGCCTAGGCAAGCCTGAGCGTCGAGATCCAACCCCACGTCTGTCACCTCGAGGGCCTGCGACGATGCACTCCGCAAGCTCGAAATCAGCCCAACGATTTGGCCCTCACGTACCATGCATCATCGAGCTTGTCTAGCCAAATCTCAGCTCATTATCCCACGATTTTTCTCGCTTCATTGCCCACGTTTTCAAAACCAATGAGGACTTGGCAGCAGGGGTGCCCAAGCTGTCCGTGTGGCTCGCTCGTTGCTAACGGCCGACGATCATGTCGTTGATCGCGCTGCCCAATGAGTACGCCTAGGGAAGCCTGAGCGTCGAGATCCAACCCCACGTCTGCCACCTCGAGGGCCTGCGACAATGCACCACGCATGCTCGAAATCCCCTCAACGATTTGGCCCTCACGTAACATGCATCATTGTTAGCTTTGCCGCTCACAACATCGACCTTGTCTAGCCTCATTCCAGCTCGTTATCCTACGATTATTCTCACTTCGTTGCCCTCGTTTTTCCCACCGATGAGGCCTTGGAAGCAAGGGTGCCCAGGCTAGCCGTGTGGCTCGCTCATTGCTAACGGCCAACGATCGTGTCGTCGATCGCGCTGCGCAACGAGTCTGCCTAGGCAAGCTTGAGCATTGAGATCCAACCCCACGTCTGCCGTCTCATTGTCCTGCGACGAAGAACTCCGCATGCTCGAAATCCCCCCAAAGATTTGGCCCTCGCGTAGCATGCATCATCGTTAGCTACGCCGCCCACACCATCGAGCTTGTCTAGCCACATTCTAGCTCATTATCCTACGATTATTCTCGCTTCGTTGCCCACGTTTTTCCCACCGATGAGGCCTTGGCGGCAAGGGTGCCCAGGCTGGCCGTGTGGCTCGCTTGTTGCTAACAGCCGACGATCGTGTCTTCGATCGCGCTGTGCAACGAGTCTGCCTAGGCAAGCCTGAGCGTAGAGATCTAACCCCACGTCTGCCGCCTCAAGGGCCTGCAAAAAAGCCCTCTGCATGCTCGACATCCCCCCAACGGTTTGGCCCTCGCGTAGCATGCATCATCGTTAGCTTCGCCGCCCACACCATCGAGCTTGTCTAGCCACATCCCAGCTCATTATCCTACGATTACTCTCACTTCGTTGCCCACGTTTTTCGCACCGATGAGGCCTTGGCAGCAGGGGTGCCCACACTGGCCGTGTGGCTTGCTCGTTGCTAACGGTCGACGATCGTGTCGTCGATCGCATTGGGCAACGAGTCCACCTAGGCAAGCCTAAGCGTCGAGATCCAACCCCACGTCTGCCCCATCGAGGGCCTATGATGAAGCACTTCACATGCTCGAAATCCCCCCAATAATTTGGCCTTCACGTAGCATGCATCATCATTAGCCTCGCCCCCCACACCATCCAGCTTGTCTAGCCACATCCCAGCTCATTATCCCACGATTATTCTCGCTTCGTTGCCCACGTTTTTCCCACTGATGAGGCCTTGGCAGCAGGGGTGCCCAGGCTGGCCATGTGGCTCCCTCGTTGCTAACGGCCGACGATCGAGTCTTCGATTGCGCTGTGCAACGAGTCCGCCTAGGCAAGCCTGAGCGTCAAGATCCAACCCCACGTCTGCCGCCTCAAGGGCCTGCGAAGAAGCTCTACGCATGCTCGAAATCCCCCCAACGATTTGGCCCTCGCGTAGCATGCATCATTGTTTACTTCGCCGCCCACAACATCGAGCTTGTCTAGCCACATCCTAGCTCATTATCCTACAATTATTCTCGCTTTGTTACCCGCGTTTTTCCCACCGATGAGGCCTTGGCAGCAGGGGTCCCCAAGATGGCCGTGTGGCTCGCTCGTTGCTAAAAGCCGATGAATGTGTCGTCGATCGTGCTGCGCAATGAGTCCGCCAAGGCAAGCCTGAGCATCGAGATCCAACCCCACATCTGCCGCCTCGAGGGCCTGCGACGAAGCACTCTGCATGCTTGAAATCCCCCCAAAAATTTGGCCCTCACGTAGCATGCATCATCGTTAGCTTCGCCGCCCACACCATCGAGCTTGTCTAGCCACATCCCAGCTCATTATCCCACGATTATTCTCGCATCGTTACCCACATTTTTCCCACCGATGAGACCTTGGCAGCAGGGGTACCCAGGCTGGCCGTGTGGCTCGCTCGTTGCTAACGGCTGATGATCATGTCATCAATCGCGCTGCGCAACCAGTCCGCCTAAGCAAGCTTGACCGTCGAGATCCAACCCTATGTCAGCCAGCTCGAGGGCCAGCGATGAAGCACATCGCATGCTCGAAGTCCCACCAATAATTTGGCCTTCACGTAGCATGCATCATCGTTAGCTTCGCTGCCCACACCATCGAGCTTGTCTAGCCACATCCAAGATAATTATCCCATGATTATTCTCGCTTCGTTGCCAACATTTTTCCCACTGATAAGGCCTTGGCAGCAGGGGTGCCCAGGTTGGCCGTGTGGCTCGCACGTTGCTAACGGCCGACGATCGTGGCGTCGATCGCGCTGCGCAACGAGTCCACCTAGGCAAGCCTGAGCGTCGAGATCCAACCCCACGTCTGCCGCCTCGAGGGCCTGCGACGAAGCACTCCACATGCTCAAAATCCCCCCAACAATTTGGCCCTCACGTAGCATGCATCGTCGTTAGCATCGCCGCCCACACCATCGAGCTTGTCTAGCCATATCCCAGCTCATTATCCTACGATTATTCTCGCTTTGTTGCCCATGTTTTTCGCACCGATGAGGCCTTTGCAGCAGGGGTCCCCAAGCTGGCCGTGTGGCTCGCTCGTTGCTAACGGCCGACGAATGTGTCGTCGATCATGCTGCGCAACGAGTCCGCCAAGGCAAGCCTGAGCGTCGAGATCCAACCCCACATCTGCCGCCTCGAGGGCCTGCGACGAAGCACTCCGTATGCTCGAAATCCCCCCAACAATTTGGCCCTCACGTAGCATGCATCATCGTGAGCTTCGCCACCCACACCATCGAGCTTGTCTAGCCACATCCCAGCTCATTATCCCACGATTATTCTGGCTTCATTGCCCATGTTTTTTCCCACCGATGAGGCCTTTGCAGTAGCGGTGCCCAGGCTGGCCGTGTGGCTCACTCGTTGCTAACGGACGACGATAGTGTCGTCGATCAGGTTGCACAACGAGTCCTCCTAGGCAAGCCGGAGCGTCGAGATCAAACCCCACGTCTGTCGCCTCGAGGGCCTGCGATGAAGCACTACGCATGCTCGAAATCCCCCCAACAATTTGGCCCTCACGTAGCATGCATCATTGTTTGCTTCGCCGCCCACAACATCGAGCTTGTCTAGCCATATCCCAGCTTATTATCCTACGATTATTCTTGCTTTGTTTCTCACGTTTTTCCCACCGATGAGGCCTTGGCAGCAGAGGTCCCCAAGCTGGCCGTGTGGCTCGCTCGTTGCTAACGGCCGACGAAAGTTTCGTCGATCGTGCTGCGCAACGAGTCTGCAAAGGCAAGCCTGAGCATCGAGATCCAACCCCACATCTGCCGCCTCGAGGGCTTACGACGAAGCACTCCGCATGCTCGAGATCCCCCCAACAATTTTGCCCTCACCTCGCATGCATCATCGTTAGCTTCGTCGCCCACACCATCGAGCTTGTCTAGCCACATCCTAGCTCATTATCCCACAATTATTCTCGCTATGCTACGTTGCCCACGTTTTTCCCACCGATGCGGCCTTCGCATCAGGGGTGCCCAGGCTGGCCATGTGGCTCGCTCGTTGCTAACGGCCGACGATCGTGTCGTCGATCGCGCTGCGCAACGAGTTCGCCTAGGCAAGCCTGAGCATCGAGATCCAACCCCACATTTGCAACCTCGAGGGCCTGCGACGAAGCACTCCGCATGCTCGAAATCCCCCCAACGATTTGGCCCTCACGTAGCATGCATCGTCGTTAGCATCGCCGCCCACACCATCGAGCTTGTCTAGCCACATCCCAGCTCATTATCCTACGATTATTCTCGCTTTGTTGCCCACGTTTTTCCCACTAATGAGGCCTTGGCAGCAGGGGTCCCAAAGCCGGCCGTGTGGCTCGCTCGTTGCTAACGGTCGTCGAATGTGTCGTCGATCGTGCTGCGCAACGAGTCCGCCAAGGCAAGCCTGAGCGTCGAGATCCAACCCCACATCTGCCGCCTCGAGAGCCTGCGACGAAGCACTCCGCATGCTCAAAATTCCCCCAATAATTTGGCCCTCACGTAGCATGCATCATCGTGAGCTTCGTCGCCCACACCATCGAGCTTGTCTAGCCACATCCCAGCTCATTATCCCATGATTATTCTGGCTTCGTTGCCCATGTGTTTTCCCACCGATGAGGCCTTTGCAGTAGGGGTGCCCAGGCTGGTCGTGTGGCTCGCTCGTTGCTAACGGACGACGATAGTTTCGTCGATCGCGTTGCACAACGAGTCCTCCTAGGCAAGCTGGAGAGTCGAGATCAAACCCCACGTGCCCAGGGTCCATGCGATGCGGCCCCCCTGGCTCACTCGCTGGGCACGTAGTCGAGGGACAGGGATGTGGGGGCTGGCTCGCAATTGGTGCCTGTGGCCTGGCTGGCGCGCCCACCGCTGCCGCACGCTTGGCACTTGGCCCATACCGTGCCTGCTGGAAGATGCCTGGGCATACCTTCCGTGCCCAGGGTCCATGCGAAGCGGCTCCCCTGGCTTGCTCGCTGGGCACTTAATCGAGGGACAGGGATGAGGGGGCTGGCTCGCGATGGGCGCCAGTGGCCTGGCTGGCGCGCCCACCGCTGCCGCATGCTGGGCACTTGACCCATGCCGTGCCTGCTGGGGGCTGCCTGGGCATGCCCCCCGTGCCCAGGGTCCATGCGACACGGCACGCCTGGCTCGCTCGCCGGGCACTTTGGGCATGCCCCCCGTGCCCAGGGTCCATGCAACACGGCACCCCTGGCTCGCTTGCTGGCCACTTTGTCGAGGGACAGGGACGAGAGGACTGGCTCGCGATTGGCGCCTGTGGCCTGGCTGACGCGCCCACCGCTGCAACATGCTCGGCACTTGGCCCATGCCATGCCTCCTGGGGGCTGCCGGGGCATGCTTCCCACGCCCAGAGTCCGTGTGATTCGGCTCCCCTGGCTCTGTCGCTGGGCACTTAGCCCAGGGACGGGGATGAGGGGGCTGGCTCACGATGGATGCTTGTGGTCTGGCTGGCGCGACCACCGCTGCCGCACGCTCGGTACTTGGCCCATGCCATGCCTGCTGGGGGCTACTGGGGCATGCCTCCCACACACAAGGTCTGTGCGACTCGGCTCCCTTGGCTCGGTCGCTGGGCACTAAGTCGAGGGACAGTGACGAGGGGGCTGGCTCGAGATGGGCGCCCGTGGCCTGGCTGGCGCACCCACCGCAGCCGCACGCTGGGCACTTGGCCCATGTCGTGCCTGCTGGGGGCTCCCTGGGCGTGCCACACGTGCCCTGGGTCCGTGCGACGCGGCCCCCCTGGCTCGCTCGCTGAGTACTCAGTCGATGGACAGGGACGTGGGGGCTGGCTCTTGATGGGCACCCGTGGCCTGGCTGGCGCGCCCACCTCTACCGCACGCTGGGCACTTGGCCCATGCCATGCCTGCTGGGGGATGCTGGGGCATGCCTCTCATGCCCAGCATCCGTGCGATGCGGCTCCCCTGGCTCATTCGCTGGCCACTTAGTCGAGGGACAGGGACGATGGGGCTGGCTCGCAATTGGCGCCTGTGGCCTGGCTGGTGCGCCCACCGCTGCCGCACGCTGGGCATTTTGCCCATGCCGTGCCTGCTGGGGGCTGCCTGGGCATGCCTCCCATGCCCAGTGTCTTTGCGATGCGGCTCCCCTGGCTCCTTCGCTGGGCACTTTGTCGAGGGACAGGGACGAGGGGGCTGGCTCGCGATGGGTGCCTGTGGCATCGCTGGCACGCCCACCGCTGCCGCACGCTGGGCACTTGACCCATGCCGTGCCTGCTGGGGGCTGCTGGGGCTTTCCTGCCGTTCCCAGGGTCCATGCGACGCGGCTCCCCTGGCTTGCTCGCTGGGCACTTATTCGAGGGACAGGGACGAGGGGGCTGGCTCGTGATGGGC
>JAJFZO010000759.1:0-2500 GCA_021397835.1 Moringa oleifera
GGGCTGCTCGCCCAGCGTGCGGCCGCGGTGGGCGCACCAGCCAGGCCGTGGGCGCTCATCGCAAGCCAGCCCCCACGTCCTTGTCCCTCGATGTAGTTCCCAGCGACCGAGCAAGGGGGGCCACATTGCACGGACCCTGGCATGGGTGGCACACCCAGGCAGCCCCCACCAGGCACGGCATGGGCTGCTCGCCCAGCTTGCGGCAGCGGTGGGCACGCCAGCCAGGCCGCGGGCGCCCATCGCGAGCCAGCCCCCTCATCCAGGCCCCTCGACTGACTGCCCAGCATGCGAGCCTGGGGTGCCGCATTGCACAGACCCGGGGCATGGGTGGCATGCCCAGGCAGCCCCCAGCAGGCACGGCATGGGCTGCTCGCCCAGCGTGCGGCAGCGGTGGGGACGCCAGCCAGGCCGCGGGCACCGATCTCGAGCCAGCCCCCACGTCCCTGTGCCTCGACGTAGTGCCCAGCGAGCGAGCCCGGGGGGCCGCATCGCACGGACTCTGGGCATGGGTGGCATGCCCAGGCAGCCCCCAGCAGGCACGGCATGGGCTGCTCGCCCAGCGTGTGGCAACGGTGGGCACGCCAGCCAGACCGCGAGTGCCCATCGCGAGCCAGCCCGCTCGTCCCTGCCCCTTGACTGACTGCCCAGCATGCGAGCCAGGGTTGCCGTGTCGCACGGACCTTGGGCACGGGTGGCACGCCCAGGCAGCCCCCAGCAGGCACGGCATGGGCTGCTCGCCCAGCGTGCTGCAGCGGTGGCCGCGCCAGCCAGGCCACGGGCGCCCATCGCGAGCCAGCCCCCTCGTCCCTGCCCCTCGACTGACTGCCCAGCGTGTGAGCCAGGTGTGCCACAGCAGTCACCAGCAGGCACGGCACCAGCCTTGCCAGGGGTGCCCCACGCGAGCCTGCCGTGAGCAAGCTGTGAGGCTCAGCACATGCTGTGGGCGTTGATTTCATGGGCAAGCTGGCCTTGGCCGTGGCCCCTGGCTCTGGTGGACCCTGAGGGCTGCCATGGGGTGGCTGGAGGTGCGCTGGACAGGGCAGCCAGCATGCACCATGGGCCAGGCAGAGGCACAGCTGCCCCAGCCTGCTGGCCGCAATGCCCAGTTGCGAAATTTTTGTGAATTGACCGTCTTTTCATCATGGAATTGGTGACGAAATGACTCAAATAATTCATGTAATTCATGAGGAGTCTGCCCCTGAAGTTTGGTCATTTCGACTCACGGGCTATTTTTGATGATTTTTTCAATTTTCAGCTGTAGAAAATTCATTAAAAAAAATTTAGTGCCCAGAAAATTCTGAAATTTTTTTTGGTGGTAAATATGATTATTCTCCATTTATTTACAAAATTTCAGCTCAAAATTCCGAGTAAATAATTTTTTGGACCCATTATGACGGCTCTGACATATTGATGTTTCCTCTTACCGGGAGTGAAATTTCATTTAAGACTCTTTAGGGGGGAGGTGGTCACCTAGCTTGCTGGGTGCCAACAGGCCATGCGTGCCTCCCCCCCTGCCCATCCCACGTGGGCAGGCGCTGGGCTTTGGCAACCCAGCGCGCATGGCATGGGCAGGGCGGCTTGCTGCCTTTCCCATCCAGCCGGATGTACGTGGCTGTGGCAGCCACCACCACCGGCAGGCAGGCAGCCGGCAACGTCGGCCGAAGAGTGTGGGACGCCCGATCAGTAGCCAATGGAGTGGGGAAAACGTGGGAAACGAAATCCACTAAATTGTGGGCAATGAAATGAGAAAAATCGTGGAATAATGAGCTGGGATGTGGCTACACAAGCACGACGGTGTGGGCGGCGAAGCTAACGATGATGCATGCTACGCGAGGGCCAAATCGTTGGGGGGAATTTCGAGCATGCGGAGTGCTTCGTCGCAGGCCCTCGAGGCAGCGGACGTGGTGTTGGATCCCGACGCTCAGGCTTGCCTAGGCAGACTCGTTGCACAGCGCGATCGACGACACGATCGTCGGCCGTTAGCAATGAGCGAGCCACACGGCCAGCCTGGGCACCCCTGCTGCCAAGGCCTCATTGGTTGGAAAAACGTGGGCGACAAAATGAGAAAAATCGTGGGATAATGAGCTGGGATGTGGCTACACAAGCTCGACGGTGTGGGCGGCGAAGCTAACGATGATGCATGCTAAGCAAGGGCCAAATCGTTGGGGGGAATTTCGAGCATGCAGAGTGCTTCATCGCAGGCCCTTGAGGCGGCAGACGTGGGGTTGGATCCCTACGCTCAGGCTTGCCTAGGTGGACTCGTTGCGCAGCGCGATCGACAACACGATCGTTGGCCGTTAGCAACGAGCGAGCCACACGGCCAGCCTGGGCACCCCTGCTGCCAAGGCCTCATTGGTGGGAAAAACGTGGGCAATGAAGCGAGAATAATTGTGGGATAATGAGCTAGGATGTGGCTAGACAAGCTCGATGGTGTGGGCGGCGAAGCTAATGATGATGCATGCTACGTGAGGGCCAAATCATTAGGGGGATTTCCAGCATG
>JAJFZO010000759.1:7500-12500 GCA_021397835.1 Moringa oleifera
CCCAGCGAACAAGCCAGGGGGGCCACGTCGCACGGACCCTGGGCATGGGTGGCACGCCCAGGCAGCCCCCAGCAGGCACAGCATGGGCGGCTCGCCCAGCGTGCTGCAGGGGTGGGGACGCCAGCCAGGCCGCGGGCGCCAATCGCGAGCCAGCCCCCTCGTCCGTGCCCCTCGACTGATTGCCCAGCGGGCGAGCCAGTGGGGCCGGGTCGCATGGACCCTGGGCAGGGGTGGCACGCCCAGGCAGCCCCCAGCAGGCATGGCATGGGATGCTCACCCAGATTGTGGTAGCGGTGGGCGCGCCAGCAAGGCCGCGGGCGCCCATCGCGAGCCAGCCCCCACGTCCCTGTCCCTCGACTAAGTGCCCAGCGAGCGAGCCAGGGGGGCCGCATCGCACGGACCCTGGGCTTGGGTGGCACGCCCAGGCATCCCTCAGCAGGTACGGCATGGGCTGCTCGCCCAGCGTGCGGCAGCCGTAGCCTGCCCCATCGTCCTTTCCCCTCCATTGACTGCCCAGCGTGCGAGCCATGGGTGCCACGTCGTGTGGACCCTGGGAATTGGGGGCACACCCAGGCAGCCCAGCGTGCGGCAGCGGTGGGCACGCCAGCAAGGCCGCTGGCGCCAATCGCAAGCCAGCCCCCTCGTCCGTGCCCCTCGACTGACTACCCAGCGAGCGAGCCAGGGGTGCCACGTTGCATGGACCGTGGGCATGGGTTGCACACCCAGGAAGCCCCCAGCAGGCACAGCATGGGATACTCGCCCAGCATGCGGCAGCGGTGGGCACCCCAGCCAGGCCGCGGGCGCCAATCGCGAGCCAGCCCCCTCATCCCTGTCCCTCGACATAGTGCCCAGCGAGCGAGCCATGGGGGCCACATCGCATGGATCCTGGGCATGGGTGGCACGCTCAGGCAGCCACCAGCAGGCACGGTCTGGGCTGCTCGCCCAGCGTGCAGCAGCGGTAGCCAGCACCCTCTTCCCTGCCCCTTGACTGACTTCCCAACGTGCGAGCTAGGGGTGCCGCGTCGCACAGACCCTGGGCATGCGGGGCACGCTCAGGCAACCTGCAGCAGGCACGGCATGGGTTGCTCGCCCAGCGTGCGACAGCAGTAGGCGCGCCAGCCAGGCCGCTGTCGCCCATCGCGAGCCAGCCCTCTCGTCCCTGCCCCTCGACTAACTGCCCAGCGTGCGAGTCAGGGGTGCCACGTCGCATGGACCCTTGGAATGGGTCTCACACCCAGGCAGCCCCCAGCAGGCACGGCATGGGCTACTCGCCTAGCGTGTGGCAGCGGTGGGTGTGCCAGCCAGGCCGCGGGCGCCCATCGCGAGCAAGCCCCCACGTCCCTGTCCCTCGACGTAGTGCCCAGTGAGCATGCCAGGGGGCCCACGTCGCATGGTCCCTGGGCACGAGTAGCACGCCAAGGCAGCCTCATGCAGACACGGCATGGCCTGCTCGACCAGCATGCAGCAGCGGTGGGCGAGCCAGCCATGCCGCGGGCAAGCATCGCGAGCCCGCCCCCTCGTCCCTGCCCCTTGACTGACTGCCAAGCGTGGAGCCAGGAGTGTTGTGTCGCACAGGCCCTGGGCACGGCAGGCATGCCCAGGCTGCCCCCAGTAGGTACGGCATGGGCTGCTCGCCCAGCGTGCGGCAGCAGTGGGTGCGCCAGCCAGGCCCCGGGTGCCCATCGCGAGCAAGCCCCCACGTCCCTGTCCCTCGACGTAGTGCCCAGCAAGCGTGCCAGGGGGGCCACGTCGCATGGACCCTGGGCACGGGTGGCACGCCCAGGCAGCCCCCTGCAGACACGGCATGGCCTGCTCGACCAGCGTGCGGCAGCGGTGGGCGTGCCAGCCAGGCCGCGGGCACCCATCGCGAGCCCACCCCCTCGTCCCTGCCCCTCGACTGACTGCCAAGTGTGTGAGCCAGGAGTGTTGCGTCACACAGGCCCTGGGCACGGCCGGCATGCCCAGGCAGCCCCCAGCAGGTACGGCATGGGCTGCTCGCCCAGCGTGCGGCAGCAGAGGGTGCCCCAGCCAGGCCGCGGGTGTCCATCACGAGCCAGCCCCCACGTCCCTGTCCCTCAACGTAGTGCCCAGCGAGCGTGCGAGGGGGCCCGTGTCGCATGGTCCCTGGGCATGGGTGGCATGCCCAGGCAGCCTCCTGCAGACACGGCATGGCCTGCTCGACCAGCGTGGGGCAGCGGTGGGCGAGCCAGCCATTCTGCGGGCACGCATCGCGAGCCCGCCCCCTCGTCCCTGCCCCTTGACTGACTGCCAAGCGTGGAGCCAGGAGTGTTGCGTCGCACAGGCCCTGGGCATGGCAGGCACGCCCAGGCAGCCCCCAGCAGGTACGGCATGGGCTGCTCGCCCAGCGTGCGGCAGCAGTGGGTGCGCCAGCCAGGCCCCGGGTGCCCATCGCGAGCAAGCCCCCACGTCCCTGTCCCTCGACGTAGTGCCAGTGAGCGTGCCAGGGGGGCCGCGTCGCATGGACCCTGGGCACGGGTGGCACGCCTAGGCAGCCCCCTGCAGACACGGCATGGCCTGCTCGACCGGCGTGCGGCAGCGGTGGGCGTGCCAGCCAGGCCGCGGGCACCCATCGCGAGCCCGCCCCCTCGTCCCTGCCCCTCGACTAACAGCCCAGCGTGTGAGCCAGGGGTGCCACATTGCACGGACCCTAGGCATGGATGGAATGCAACGCAGCCCCCAGCAGGCACGGCATGGCCTGCTCGACCAGCGTGCGGCAGCGGTGGGCGAGCCAGCCATGCTGCGGGCACGCATCGTGAGCCCGCCCCCTCGTCCCTGCCCCTCGACTGACTACCCAGTGTGCGAGCCAGGGGTGCCGCGTCGCACGGACCCTGGGGATGGGTGGCACGCCCAGGCAGCCCACAGCAGGCATGGCATGGCCTGCTCGCCCAGCGTGCGGCAGCAGTAGGTGCGCCAGCCAGGCCGCGGGCGCCCATCGCGAGCAAGCCCCCACGTCCCTGTCCCTCGACTAAGTGCCCAGTGAGTGAGCCAGGGGGTCCACATCGCACGGACTCTGGGCAAGGGTGGCACGCCCAGGCAGCCCCCAACTAGCACGGCATGGGCTGCTCACCCATTGTGTGGCAGCGGTGGGCGTGCCAGCCAGGTCGCAGGCGCCCATCGCGAGCCAGCCCCCTCATCCCTGCCCCTCGACTAAGTGCCCAGAGAGCGATTCAGGGGGGCCACATCGCACGGACCCTGGGCATGGGTGGCACTCCTTGGCAGCCGCCAGCAGGCACGGCATGGGCTGCTCGCCCAGCGTGCAGCAGCGGTAGCCAGCCCCTTCGTCCCTGCCCCTCGACTGACTGCCCAGCGTGCGAGCCAGGGTTGCCGCGTCATAAGGACCCTGGGCACGGGTGGCACGCTCAGGTTGCCCCAAGCAGGCATAGCATGGGCTGCTCACCCAGCGTGCGGCAGCGGTGGGCGCGCCAGCCAAGTTGCGGGTGCCCATCGCAAGCCAGCCCCCTCATCCCTGCCCCTCGACTAACTGCCCAGCGTGCGAGCCAGGGGTGCCACGTCGCACAGACCCTGGGCATGGGTGGCACGCCCAGGCAGCCCCAAGCAGGCAAAGCGTGGGATGCTCGCCCATCGTGCGGCAGAGGTGGGTGCGATAGCCAGACCGCGGGCGCCCATCGCGAGCCAGCCCCCACGTCCCTCTCCCTCGACTAAAAGCCCAGCGAGCCTGCCAGCGGGGCCACGTCGCACGGGTGACATGCCCAGGTAGCCTCCAGCAGGCACGGCATGGGCTGCTCGCCCAATGTACGGCACGGTCGGCGTGCCAGCAAGACCGCGGGCACCCATCGCGAGGCAGCCCTGTCGTCCCTGTCCCTCAACATAGTGCCCAGAGAGAGAGCCAGGGGGGCCGCGTCGCACGGACCCTGGGCATGGGTGGCACGCCTTGGCATTCGCCAGCAGGCACGGCATGGGCTGCTCACCCAGCGTGCGGCAGCGGTGGCCAGCCCCTTCATCCCTCACCTCGACTGGCTGCCCAGCGTGCGGGCCAGGGGTGCCGCATCGCACAGACCCTGGGCATGGGAGGCACGCCCAGGCAGCCTCCAGCAGGCATGGCATGGGCTGCTCACCCAGCGTGCGCCAGCAGTGGGGGCGTCAGCCAGGCCGCGGGCGCCCATCGCGAACCATCCCCCTTGTCCCTGCCCCTCGACTGACAGCCCAGCAAACGAGCCAGGGGTGCCGCATCGCATGGACCCTGGGCACGGGTGGCATGCCCAGGCAGTCCCAAGCAGGCAAAGCATGGGATGCTCGCCCATCGTGCGGCAGCGGTGGGCGCGATAGCCAGACCGCGGGCGCCCATCGCGGGCCAGCCCCCACGTCCCTCTCTCTCGACTAAGTGCCCGGCGAGCCTGCCAGCGGGCCCACATCGCATGGACCCTGGGCCTAGGTGGCACGCCTAGGAAGCCCCAAGCAGGCACGGCATGGGCCGCTCGTCCAACGTGCGGCAGCGGTGGGCGCGTCAGCCAGGCCGCGGGCGCCTATCGCGAGCCAGCCCCTTCGTCTCTGCCCCTTGCCTAATTGCCCAGCGTGCGAGCCAGGGGTAACACGTCGCATGGACCCTGGGCATGGGTGGCACGCTCAGGCAGCCCCCAGCTGGCACGGCATGGCCTGCTCGCCCAGCGTGCAGCAGCGGTGGGCGCCCCAACTAGGCCGCGGGTGCCCATCGTGAGCCAGCCCCCTCGTCCCTGCCCCTCGACATAGTGCCCAGCGAGCGAGCCAGGAGGACCGCATTGCACAGACCCTGGGCCTGCGTGGCACGCCCAGGCAGCCCCAGCAGGCACTGCATGGGCAGCTCGCCCAGCATGCGGCAGTGGTAACCAGGCCCTTTGTGCCTGCCCCTCGACTGACTGCCCAGCGTGCAAGCCAGGGGTGTCGCGTCGTACGGACCATGGGTACGGGTGGAACGCCCAGGCCGCCCCCAGCAAGCACGGCATGGGCTGCTCACACAAGGTGGGGCAGCAGTGGGCGCCCCA
>JAJFZO010000759.1:20000-22500 GCA_021397835.1 Moringa oleifera
CTTGACTGACTGCCCAGAGTGCGAGCCAGGGGTGCCACAGCAGTCGCCAGCAGGCACGGTGCCAGCCTTTCCAGGGGCGTCGCACGCGAGCCAGCCGCGAGCATGCTGTGAGGCTCCGCACATGCTGTGGGCTTTGATTTCATGTGCAAGCTGGCGTTGGCCGTGGCCCCTGGCTTTGGTGGACCCTGAGGGCTGCCATGGGGTGGCTGGAGGTGTGCTGGACAGGGCAGCCAGCATGCATCATGGGCCAGGCAGAGGCACAGCCTCCCCAGCCTGCTGGCCGTAATGCTCAGTTGCGAAATTGTTGTGAATTGACCATCTTTTCATCATGGAATTTGTCGTGAAATGACTCAAATAATTTGTGTAATTCATGAGGAGTCTGCCCCTGAAGTTTGGGATCATTTCGACTCACGGGCTATTTTTGATGATTTTTTTGATATTCGGCTGTAGAAAATTCATTAAAAAAAATTTGGTGCCCAGAAAATTCTGAAATTGTTTTCGGTGGTAGATATGATTATTCTCCATTTATGTACAAAACTTCAGCTCAAAATTCCAAGCAAATAATTTTTTAGACTCATTATTAAGGCTCAGATATATTGATGTTTCCTCCTGCCGGGAGTGAAATTTCATTTAAGACTCTTTAGGAGGGAGGTGGTCACCTAGCTTGTTGGGTGCCAACAGGCCATGCGTGCCTTCCCCCCCTGCCCATCCCACGTGGGCAGGCGCTGGGCTCGAGCAACCCAGAGCGCATGGCATGGGCAGGACGGCTTGCTGCCTTGCCCATCCAGCCGGTGGTGCGTTGCTGTGGCGGCCACCACCGCCGGCAGGCAGGCGGCCGGCGACGTCGGCCGAAGAGTGTGGGACGCCTGATCAGTAGCCAACGGAGTGGGGAAAACGTGGGAAATGAAATCCGCTAAATTGTGGGCAATGAAATGAGAAAAATCGTGGGATAATGAGCTGGGATGTGGCTACACAAGCTCGACGGTGTGGGCGGCCGTTAGCAATGGGCGGTCGTGGGATTTTGACCATGCGGAGTGCTTCATCGCAGGCCCTCGAGGTGGCAGATGCAGGGCAGGATCCCGACGCCCAGGCTTGCCTAGGCAGACTTGTTGCGCAGCGCGCTCGACGACACGATTGTCGGCCGTTAGCAATGAGCGAGCCACACAGCTAGCCTGGGCAAGGCGTGACACCCCTTCTGCTAAGGCCTCAGCGGTGGGAAAAATGTGGGCAACGAAATGAGGAAAAATTGTGGGATAATGAGCTGGGATGTGGCTACACAAGCTCGACGGTGTGCGCGGCAAAGCTAATGATGATGCATGCTACACGAGGGCCAAATCATTGGGGGGAATTTGGAGCATGCAGAGTGCTTCGTCGTAGGCCCTCGAGGTGGCGGACGTGGGGTTGGATCCCGATGCTCAGGCTTGCCTAGGCAGACTAGTTGCGTAGCGCAATCGACAACACGATCGTCGACCGTTAGCAATGAGCGAGCCACACGGCCAGCCTGGGCACCCCTGCTGCCAAGGCCTCATCGGTGGGAAAAACGTGGGCAACGAAGCGAGAATAATCGTGGGATAATAAGCTGGGATGTGGCTACACAAGCTCGATGGTGTGGGCGGCGAAGCTAACGATGATGCATGCTACGTGAGGGCCAAATTATTGGGGGGATTTCGAGCATGTGGAGTGCTTCGTTGCAGGCCCTCGAGGTGGTAGACGTGGGGTTGGATCTCGACACTCAGGCTTGCCTAAGCGATCTCGTTGCACAATGCGATTGACAACACAATCGTCGGCCGTTAGCAACGAGCGAGCCACACGGCCAGCCTGGGCACCCCTGCTTCCAAGGCCTCATCTGTGGGAAAAACGTGGGCAATGAAGCGAGAATAATCATGGGATAATGAGCTGGGATGTGGCTAGACAAGCTCGATGGTGTGGGCAGCGAAGCTAATGATGATGCATGCTATGTGAAGGCCAAATCGTTGGGGGGATTTCAAGCATGCGGAGTGCTTCGTCGCAGGCCCTCGAGGCGGTGGATGCGGGGTTAGATCTCGATGCTCAGGCTTGCCTAGAAGCGGACTTGTTGCGCAGAGCGATCGATGACATGGTCGTTGACCGTTAGCAACAAGCGAGCCACACGGCCAGCCTAGGTACGTTGTGACACCCTTGCTGCCAAGGCCTCATCGGTGGTCCCTTGCCATTGAAGAATCATCCCTTGCTATTGAAACAATTTTGCGCTTAGTGGCTTGGGTGCGGCGGCACACAATGACCTGCATGATTGATGGGCCTTTCGCTCGTCGGCTTACATCTCGTTTGGTGCTGTTGCTGCCCATTTGTACGTGTGGCATGTGAGTGGTGATCTAGTCGTGCGCGTTGGCAGGCTTCATGCTCTCGCATCGAATTGTCGACTAGCACGTCGCTTCAAGCTCGACCCCGAGCCATACGTTGGCGTTTCGTGGGTGACATTGGGACCCTATGTCGCGTGCCTTCACAAATGGAATTTGATGAT
>JAJFZO010000759.1:27500-40000 GCA_021397835.1 Moringa oleifera
CACAGACCCTAGGCACGGGTGGCATGCCCAGGCAGCCCCCAGCAGGCACGGCATGGGCTGCTTGCCCAGTGTGCGGCCACGGTGGGCGCGGCAGCAAGGCCGTGGGCGCCCATCGCGAGCCAGCCCCCACGTCCGTGTCCCTCGACTAAGTGCCCAGCGAGCGAGATAGGGGGGCCACATCGCATGGACCCAAGGCACGGGTGGCATGCCCAGGCAGCTCCCAGCAGGCACGGCATGGGCTGCTCGCCCAGCGTGCGGCAGCGGTGGGTGCACCAGCCAGGCCGGGGGCGTTCATCGCGAGCCAGCCTCCACGTCCCTGTCCCTTGACGTATTTCCCAGCGAGCGCGCCAGGGGGCCCGCATCACACGGACCCTGGGCACGGGTGGCACACCCAGGCAGCCCACAGCAGGCACGGCATGGGCTGCTCGCACAGCGTGCAGCAGCGGTGCCGCGGCCGCCCATCGTGAGCCAGCCCCCTCGTTCCTGCCCCTCGACTGACTTCCCAGCGTGTGAGCCAGGGGTACCGCGTCGCACGGACCCTGGGCATGGGTAGCACACCCAGGCAGCCCCTAGATGGCATGGCATGGCCTGCTCGCCCTGCATGCGGCAGCGGTGGGCGCACCAGCCGGGCCACGGGGTCCCATCGCGAGCCAGCCCCCTCGTCCCTGCCCCTCGACTGAATGCCCAGCGTGCTAGCCTGGGGTGCCGCATTGCACGGACCCTGGGCACGGGTGGCACCCCCAGGCAGCCCCCAGCAGGCACGGCATGGGCTGCTCGACCAGCGTGCGGCAGCGGTGGGCGCGCCAGCCCGGCCGCGGGCGCCCATCGCGAGCCAGCCCCCTCGTCCCTGCCCCTCCACTGACTGCCCAGCGTGCGAGCCAGGGGTACCGCGTCGCACGGACCCTGGGCATGGGTGGTATACCCAGGCAGCCCCTAGATGGCACGGCATGGCCTGCTCGCCCTGCGTGCGGCAGCGGTTGGCGCGCCAGCCGGGCCACGGGCGCCCATCGCGAGCCAGCCCCCTCGTCCCTGCCCCTCAACTGAATGCCCAGCGTGCGAGCCTGGGGTGCCGCGTCGCACTGACCCTGGGCACGGGTGGCACGCCCAGGCAGCCCCCGCAGGTATGGCATGGGCTGCTCGCCCAGCATGCGGCAGCGGTGGGCGTGCCAGCCAGGCAGCGGGCGCCCATCACAAGCTAGACCCCACGTTCCTGTCCCTCGACTATGTGCCCAGCGAGCGAGCAAGGGGGGCTGCGTCTCATGGACCCCGGGCATGGGTGGCACACCCAGGCAGCCCCCAGCAGGCATGGCATGGGCTGCTCGCCCATCGTACGGCAGCGGTGGGCGCACCAGCCAGGCCGCAGGCGCCCATTGCGAGCTAGCCCCCACGTCCCTGTCCCTCGACTAAGTGCCCCGTGAACGTGCCATGGAAGCCACATCGCACAGACCCTGGGGACGTGTGGCACACCCAGGCAGCCACCAGCAGGCACAGCATGGGCTGCTCGCCCATCGTCCGGCAGAGGTGGGCTCGCCAGCCAGGCCGTGGGCGGCCATCGCGATCTAGCCCCCTCGTCCCTGCCCCTTGACTGACTGCCCAGAGTGCGAGCCAGGGGTCCCACATCGCGCTGACCCGGGGCATGGGTGGCACGACCAGGGAGCCTAAAGCAGGCATGGCATGGGCTGCTCGCCCATCGTGCGGCAGCGGTGGGCGCACCATTTAGGCCACAGGAGCCCATCGCGAGCCAGCCCCCATGTCCCTGTCCCTCGACTAAGTGCCCCGTGACTGCCCAGCGTGCGGCAGCGTTGGGCGTGCCAGCCAAGCCGCGGGCGCCCATTGCGAGCCAGCCCCCTCGTCCCTGCCACTCGACTGACTGCCCAGCGTGCGAGCCAGGGGTGCCGCGTCGCACAAACCCTGGGCATGGGTGGCAAGCCCAGGCAGGCGCCCATCGCGATTTAGCCCCCACATTCCTGTCCCTCGACTAAGTGCCCAGCGAGCGAGCCAGGGGGGCTGCATCGCACGGACCCTGGGCATGGGTAGCACCCCCCGGAAGCCCCCAGCAGGCACAGCATGGGTTGCTCACCTAATGTGCAGCAGCGGTGGGCGCGCCAGCCAGGCTGCGGTCGCCCATCGTGAGCCAGCCCCCGAGTCCCTGCCCCTCTACTGACTGCCCAGCGTGTGAGCCAGGAGTGCAGCGTCGCACGGACCCTGGTAACGAGTGGCACGCCCGGGCAGCCCCGAGCAGGCACGGCATGGGCTGCTCACCCAGCATGCGGCAGCAGTGGGCGCGCCAGCCAGGCCGCTGGCGCCCATCGCGAGCCAGCCCACTCGTCCCTGCCCCTCGACTGACTGCCCACAACGCGAGCCAGGGGTGCCGTGTTGCACGGACCCTGGGCACTGGCGGCACACCCAGGCAGCCCCCAGCAGGCACGGCATGGGCTGCTCGCCCAGCATGCGGCAGCGTTGGGCGCGCCAGCCAGGCCGCGGGCGCCCATCGCGAGCCAGCCCCCACGTCCTTGTCCCTCGACTAAGTGCCCAGCAAGCGAGATAGGGGGGCCACATCACATGGACCCTGGGCACGGGTGGCACGCCCAGGCAACCCACAGCAGGCACGGCATGGGCTGCTCGCACAGAGTGCAGCAGCGGTGCCGCGGGCGCCCATCGTGAGCTAGCCCCCTCGTCCCTGCCCCTCGACTGACTACCCAGCATGCGAGCCAGGCGAGCCACGTCGCACAGAACCTGGGCATGGGTGGCTCTCCCAGGCAAGCCCCAGCAGGCATGGCATGGGCTGCTCGACCAGCGTGCGGCAGCGGTGGGTGCGCCAGCCAGGCCGCGGGCGCCCATCGCGAGCCAGCCCCCTCATCCCTGCCCCTCGACTGAAAGCCCAGCGTGCAAGCCAGGGGTGCCATGTCGCATGGACCCTGGGCTCGGGTGGCACGCCCAGGCAGCCGCCAGCAGGTACGGCATGGGCTGCTCGCCCAGCATGCGGCAGTGGAGGGCGCTCCAGCCAGGCCGCGGGCGCCCATCGCGAGCTAGACCACACGTTCCTGTCCCTCGACTATGTGCCCAGTGAGCGAGCCAGGGGGGCCGCGTCTCATGGACCCTGGGCACCGGTAGCACACCCAGGAAGCCCCCAGCAGGCATGGCATGGGCTGCTCGCCCATTGTGCGGCAGCGGTGGACGCATCAGCCAGGCCGCAGGCGCCCATTGCGAGCTAGCCCCCACGTCCCTGTCCCTCGACTAAGTTCCCCATGAGCGTGCCATGGATGCCACGTCGCACAGACCCTGGGCACGTGAGGAATGCCCAGGCAGCCCCCAGCAGGCACGGCATGGGATGCCCGCCCATCGTGCGGCAGAGGTGGGCGCGCCAGCCAGGCCGCGGGCGGCCATCGCGAGCTAGCCCCCTCGTCCCTGCCCCTCGACTGGCTGCCCAAAGTGGGAGCCAGGGGTGCCGCGTCGCATGGACCCTGGGCATGGGTGGCACGACCAGGAAGCCTCAAGCAGGCACGTTATGGGCTGTCGCCCATTGTGCGGTAGCGGTGGGTGCATCAGCCTGGCCGCGGGCGCCCATCGCGAGCTAGCCCTCATGTTCCTGTCCCTCGACTAAGTGCCCAGCGAACGAGCCAGGGGGGCCGCGTCGCATGGACCCTGAGCGTGGGTGGCACACCTGGGCAGGCCCCAGCAGGCATGGCATGGGCAGCTCCCCCATCTTGCGGCAGCGGTGGGCGCACCATTTAGGCCACAGGCGCCCATCGCGCGCCAGCCCCCACGTCCCTGTCCCTCGACTAAGTGCCCCGTGAGCGAGCCATGGGGGCCACGTTGCACAGACCCGAGGCACGTGTGGGATGCCCAGGCAGCCCCGAGCAGGCACGGCATGGGCTGCTCTCCCAGCGTGCGGCAGCGGTGAGCGCGCCAGCCAGGCCGCGGGCACCCATCGCGAGCCAGCCCCCTCGTCCTTGCAACTTGACTGACTGCCCAGCGTGCAAGCCAGGGGTGCCGCGTCGCACAAACCCTGGGCATGGGTGGCAGGCCCAGGCAGCCCCCAGCAGGCATTACATGGGCTGCTCGCCCACCGTGTGGCAGCGTTGGGCGTGCCAGCCAGGCCGCGGGAGCCCATCGCGAGTTAGCCCCCACGTTCCTGTCCCTCGACTAAGTGCCCAGCGAGCGAGCCAGGGGGGCCGCGTCGCAAGGACCTTGGGCATGGGTGGCACGCCCAGGAAGCCCCCAGCAGGCATGGCATGGGCTGCTCGCCCAATGCACGGCAGCGGTGGAAGCGCCAGCCTGGCCGCGGTCGCCCATCGCGAGCCAGCCCCCGAGTCCCTGTCCCTCAACTGAGTGCCCAGCGTGCGAGCCAGGGGTGCCATGTCGCACAGACCCTGGGCACGGGTGGCATGCCCAGGCAGCCCCCAGCAGGCACGGCATGGGCTGCTCGACCAGAATGCGTCAGCGGTGGGCGCGCCAGCCATACCGCAGATGCCCATCGCGAGCTAGACCCCACGTTCCTGTCCCTCGACTATGTACCCAGCGAGCGAGCCAGGGGGTCCACGTCTCCCGGACCGTGGGCATGGGTGGCACACCCAGGCAGCCCCCAGCAGGCATGCATGGGCTCCTCACCCATAGCGAGCCAGCCCTGTCATCCCTGCCCCTTGACTGACTGCCCAGCTTGCGAGCCAGGGGTGCCACGTTGCATGGACCCAGGGCACGGGTGGCACACTCAGCCAGCCCCCAGCAGGCACGGCATGGCTTCTCACCCAGTGTGCGGCAACGGTGGACGCGCCAGCCAGGCCACGGGCGCCCATCGTGAGGTAGCCCCCACGTTCCTGTCCCTCGACTAAGTGCCCAGCGAGCGAGCCAAGGGGGCCGCGTTGCACGGACCCTGGCCATGGGTGGCATGCCCAGGCAGCCCCCAGCATGCACGGCATGGGCCAAGTGCCCAGCATGCGGCAGCGGTGGGCGCACCAGCCAGGCCACGGGCTTCCATCGCGAGCCAGCCCCCTGGTCCCTGTCCCTCGTCTAAGTGCCCAGCGAGTGAGCCATGGGAGCCGCATCGCATGGACCCTGGGCACGGGTGGCACGCCCAGGCAGCCCCCAGCAGGCACGGCATGGGCAGCTCGCCCAGCGTGCGGCAGCGGTGGGCACGCCAGCTGGCCGCGGGTGCCCATTGCGAGCCAGCCCCCGAGTCACTGCCCCTCGACTGACTGCCCAGCGTGTGAGCCAGGGGTACTGCATCGCATGGACCCCTGGCATGGGTGGCATGCCCGGGGAGCCCCCAGCAGGCACGGCATGGGCTGGTCGCCCAGCGTGCGGCAGCGGTGGGCGTGCCAGCGAGGCCAAGCGTGCCCATCGAAAGTCGTCCACCACGTCCCTGTCCCTCGACAAAGTGCCCAGCGTGCGAGCCAGGGGAGCCGCGTCACACAGACCCTGGGAACGGGTGGCACACCCAGGCAGCCCCCAGCAGGCACGGCATGGGCCGCTAGCCCAGCTTGCGGCAGCGGTGAGCCCATCGCGAGCCAGCCCCCTCGTCCCTGCCCCTCGACTGACTGCCCAGTGTGCGAGCCAGGGGTGCCGCGTCTCACGGAACCAGGGCACGGGTGGCACACCCAGCCAGCCCCCAGCAGGCACGGCATGGGCTGCTCGCCTAGCATGCGGCGGCAGTGGACGCGCCAGCCAGGCCACGGGCGCCCATCGTGAGCTAGCCCCCACGTTACTGTCCCTCAACTAAGTGCCCAGCGAGCAAGCTAAGGGGGACGCGTCGCAGAGACCCTGGCCACGGGTGGCATGCCCAGGCAGCCCCCAGCAGGCACGGCATGGGCCAAGTGCCCAGCACGCGGCAGCGGTGGGCGCACCAGCCAGGCCACGGGCTCCCATCGCGAGCCAGCCCCCTGGTCCCTGTCCCTCATCTAAGTGCCCAGCCACTGAGCCAGGGGAGACACATGCCCAGGCAGCCCCCAGCAGGCATGGCATTGGCTGTTCGCCCAGTGTGCGGCAGCGGTGGTCGCGCCAGCTGACCGCGGGCGCCCATCGCGAGCCAGCCCCCGAGTCACTGCCCCTCGACTGACTGCCCAGCGTGTGAGCCAGGGGTGCTGCGTCGCACAGACCCTGGGCACGGGTGGCACACCTGGGGAGCCCCCAGCAGGCACAGCATGGGCTGGTCGCCCAGCATGTGGCAGCGGTGGGCACGTCAGCCAGGCCAAGGGTGCCCATCGAAAGCCAACCCCCACGTCCCTGTCCCTCGACAAAGTGCCCAGCGAGCGAGCCAGGGGGGCCACGTCACACAGACCCTGTGCACAGGTGGCACACCCAGGCAGCCCCCGCAGGCATGACATGGGCTGCTCGCCCATCGTGTGGCTGAGGTGGGTGCACCAGCCAGGCCACAGGCGCCCATTGCGAGCCAGCCCCCACGTCCCTGTCCCTCGACTAAGTGCCTCGTGAGCGAGCCATGGGGGCAACGATGCACAGACCCTGGGCATGGGTGGCACACCCAGGAAGCCCCCAGCAGGTATGGCATGGGCTGCTCGCCCATCGTGTGGCTGAGGTGGGCGCACCAGCCAGGCCACAGGAGCCCATTGCGAGCCAGCCCCCACGTCCCTGTCCCTCGACTAAGTGCCTCGTGAGCGAGCCATGGGGGCAACGATGCACAGACCCTGGGCACGGGTGGCACTCCCAGGCAGCACTCAGCAGGCATGGAATGGGCTGCTCGTCCAGTGTGCGGCAGCGGTTAGCGCGCCAGCCAGGCCGAGGGAGCCCATCGCAAGCCAGCCTCCTCGTCCCTGCCCCTCGACTGACTGCCCAGCGTGCGAGCTAGGGGTACTGCATTGCATGGACCCTAGTGATGGGTGGCACACCCAGGCAGCTCCCAGCAGGCACGGCATGGGCTGCTCGCCAGGCGTGCGGCAGCAGTGGGAGCGCAAGCCTGGCCGCGGTCGCCCATCGCGAGCTAGCCCCCACGTCCCTGTCCCTCGACTAAGTGCCCAGCGAGCAAGCCGGGAGGGCCGTGTCGCCCAGAGCCTGGGCACGGGTGGCAAGCCCAGGCAGCCCCCAGCAGGTACGGCATGGGCTGCTCGCCCAGCGTGCGGCTGCGGTGGGCGCGCCAGCCAAGCCGCTGACGCCGATCGCGAGCCAACCCCTCATCCCTGCCCCTCGACTGACTACCCAACGTGCGAGCTAGGGGTGCCGCGTCGCACGGACACTGGGCACGGGTTGCATGCCCAGGTAGCCCCCAGCAGGTATGGCATGGGCTGCTCGCCCAGCGTGTGGCTGCGGTGGGCGCGCCAGCCAGGCAGCGGACGCCCATCGCGAGCCAGCCCCCTCGTCCCTGCCCCTCGACTGACTGCCCAGCGAGCGAGCCAGCGGCGCCACGTCGTACGGACCCTGGGCAAGGGTGGCATGCCCAGGAAGCCCCCAGCAGGCATGGCATGGGCTGCTCGCCCAGCGTGCGGCTGCGGTGGGCGTGCCAGCCAGGCTGCGGGCGCCGATCGCGAGCCAGCCCCTCGTCCGTGCCCCTCGACTGACTACCCAACGTGCGAGCTAGGGGTGCCGCGTCGCACGGACACTGGGCACGGGTTGCACACCCAGGCAGCCCCCACCAGGCACGGCATGGGCTGCTCGCCCAGCGTGCTGCTGCGGTGGGCGCGCCAGCCAGGCAGCGGGTGCCCATCGCGAGCCAGCCCCCTCGTCCCTGCCCCTCGAATGACTGCCCAGTGTGCGAGCTAGGGGTGCCGCGTCACACGGACCCTAGTGATGGGTAGCACACCCAGGCAACCCCCAGCAGGCACGGCATGGGCTGCTCGCCCAGCGTGCTGCAGAGGTGGGAGCGCCAGCCAGGCCGCGGTCGCCCATCACGAGCTAGCCCCCACGTCCCTGTCCCTCGACTAAGTGCCCAGCGAGCGAGCCAGGGGGGCCGCATCGCATGGACCCTGGGCACAGGTGGCATGCCCAGGAAGCCCCCAGCAGGCACAGCATGGGCTGCTCGCCCAGCGTGCGGCAGCGGTGGGAGCTCCAGCCAGGCCGCGGTCGCCCATCGTGAGCTAGCCCCCACGTCCCTGTCCCTCGACTAAGTGCCCAGCGATCAAGCCAGGGGGGCCACGTCGCACGGACCCTGGGCATGGGTGGCACGCCCAGGCAGCCTCCAGCAGGCACGGCATGGGCTGCTTGACCAGCGTGTGGCAGTGGTGGGCGCGCCAGCCAGGCCGCGGGCGCCCATCGTGAGCCAGCCCCCTCGTCCCTGCCCCTTGACTGACTGCCTAGCGTGCGAGCCTGGGGTGCCGCATCGCACGGACCCTGGGCACGGGTGGCACACCCAGGCCGCCCCCAGCAGGCACGGCATGGGCTGCTCACCCAGCGTGCGGCAGTGGTGGGTGCGCGAGCCAGCCCCCTCGTCCCTGCACCTCGACAGACTGCCTAGCGTGCGAGCCAGGGGTGCCGCGTCGCACGGACACTGGGCACGGGTTTCAAGCCCAGGAAGCCCCCAGCAGGCACAGCATGGGCTGCTCGCTCAGCGTGCAGCAGCGGTGGGAGCGCCAGCCAGGCTGAGGTCGCCCATCGCGAGCTAGCCCCCACGTCCCTGTCCCTCGACTAAGTGCCCAGCGAGCTAGGCAGGGGGCCGCGTCGCACAGACCCTGGGCACAGGTGGCACACCCAGGCAGCCCCAAGCAGGCACGGCATGGGCTGCACGCCCACCGTGAGGCAGAGGTGGGTGCGCCAGCCATGCCGCGGGTGCCCATCGCGAGCTAGCCCCCACGTCCCTGTCCCTCGACTAAGTGCCCAGCGACCGAGTCAGGGGGGCCGGGTGTTACAAACCCTGGGCATGTGTGGCACGGCCAGGTAGCCCCCAGCAGGCACGGCATGGGCTGCTCGCCAAGCGTGCGCCAGCGGTGGGCGCGCCAGCCAGGCCGCGGGCGCCCATCGCGAGCCAGCCCCTCGTCCCTTCCCCTCGACTGACTGCCCAGCGTGCGAGCCAGGGGTGCCATGTCTCACTGACCCTGGGCATGGGTGGCAGGCACAGGAAGCCCCCAGCAGGCACGGAATGGGCTGCACGCCCAGCATGCGGCAGCGGTAGTCGAGTCAGCCAGGCCGCGGGCGCCCATCGCGAGCCAGCCCCCTCGTCCCTTCCCCTCGACTGACTGCCCAGCATGCTAGTAAGGGGTACCATGTCGCACTGACCCCGGGCACGGGTGGCAGGCACAGGCAGCCCCCAGCAGGCATGGAATGGGCTGCACGCCCAGCATGCGGTAGCGGTGGCGCGCCAGTCAGGCAACGGGCGCCCAGCGCGAGCCAGCCCCCACGTCCCTGTCCCTTGACTAAGTGCCCAGCGAGCGAGCCAGGGGTGCCGCGTCGCACGGACCCTGGGCACGGGTGGCACACCCAGGCAGCCCCCAGCAGGCAAGGCATGGGCTGCTCACCCAGCGAGCTGCAGCAGTGGGCGCACCAGCCAGGCCGCGGGCGGCCATCACGAACCAGCCCCCTCCTCCCTGCCCCTCGACTGACTGCCCAGCATGCGAGCCAGGGGTGCCGCGTCGCATGGACCCTGGGCACGAGTGGCATGCCAAGGCAGCCCCCACCAGGCAAGGCATGGGCTGATTGCCCAGCGTGTGGCAGCGGTGGGTGCACCAGCCAGGCCGCGGGCCCCCATCGCGAGCCAACCCCCACGTCCCTGTCCCTCGACTAAGTGCTCAGCGAGCGAGATGGGGGGGCCAAGTCGCACGGACTCTGGGCATGGGTGGCACGCCGAGGCAGCCCCCAGCAGGCACGGCATGGGCTGCTCACCCAGCGTGCGGCAGTGGTGGACGCGCAAGCCAGGCCGCGAGCACCCATCGCGAGCCAGCCCCCCCACCCCCCCCTCCCCCGTCTCTGTCCCTGAACTGAGTGCCCAGAAAGCGAGCCAGGGGGGCCGCGTCACATGGACCCTAGGCATGGGTGGCACGCCCAGGCAGCCCCCAGCAGGCACAGCATGGGCTGCTCACCCAGCGTGTGGCAGCGGTGGGCGCGCCAGCCAGGCCATGGGCGCCCATCGTGAGCCAGCCCCCCCGTCCGTGTCCCTCGACTGAGTGCCCAGCGAGCGAGCCAGATGGGCTGCGTCACACGGACCCTGGGCAAGGGTGGCACGCCTAGGCAGCCCCCAGCAGGCATGGCATGGGCTGCTCGCCCAGCGTGCGTCTGCGGTGGGCGAGCCAGCAAGGCCGCGGGCGCCCATCACGAGCCAGCCCCCACGTCCCTGTCCCTCGACGTAGTGCCCAGCGAGCGAGCCAGGGGGGCCACGTCGCACGGACCCTGGGCACGGGTGGCACGCCCAGGAAGCCCCCAGCAGGCACAGCATGGGCTGCTAACCCAGCGTGAGGCAGCAGTGGGCGCGCCAGCCAGGCCGCGGGCGCCCATCGCGAGCCAGCCCCCTCGTCCCTGCCCCTCGACTGACTGCCTAGCGTGCGAGCCTGGGGTGCCACGTCGCACGGACCCTGGGCATGGGTGGCACGCCCAGGCCGCTCCCAGCAGGCATGGCATGGGCTGCTCACCCAGCGTGCGGCAGTGGTCGGTGCGCCAGCCAGGCCACGGGCGCCCATCGCGAGCTAGCCCCCTTGTCCCTGCCCCTCGACTGACTGCCCAGCGTGCGAGCCAGGGGTGCTGCGTCGCACGGACCCTGGGGACGGGTGGCACACCCAGGCAGCCCCCAGCAGGCACAGCATGGGCTGCTCACCCAGCGTGCGGCAGTGGTGGGCGCGCCAGCCAGGCCACGGGCGCCCATCGTGAGCCATCCTCCTCGTCCGTGCCCCTCGACTGACTGCCCAGAGTGCGAGCCAGGGGTGCCATAGCAGTCACCAGCAGGCACGGCACCAGCCTTGCCAGGGGCGCCGCATTTGAGCCAGCCGCGAGCACGCTGTGAGGCTGAGCACATGCTGTGGGCTTTGATTTCATGTGCAAGCTGGCCTTGGCCGTGGCCCCTGGCTCTGGTTGACCCTGAGGGCTGCGATGGGGTGGCTGGAGGTGTGCTGGACAGGGCAGCCAGCATGCATCATGGGCCAGGCAGAGGCACAGCTTCCCCAGCCTGCTGGCCGTAATGCCCAGTTGCAAAATTGTTGTGAATTGACCATCTTTTCATCATGGAATTTGTCGTGAAATGACTTAAATAATTCGTGTAATTCATGAGGAGTCTGCTCCTGAAGTGTGGGATCATTTCGACTCACGGGCTATTTTTGATGATTTTTTCGATATTCAGCTGTAGAAAATTCATTAAAAAAAATTTAGTGCCCAGAAAATTCTGAAATTTTTTTTGGTTTGTAGATATGATTATTCTCCATTTATGTACAAAATTTCAGCTCAAAACTACAACTAAATAATATTTTAGACCCATTATTACGGCTCAGATATATTGATGTTTCCTCCTGCCGGGAGTGAAATTTCATTTAAGACTCTTTAGGGGGGAGGTGGTCACCTAGCTTGCTGGGTGCCAACAGGCCATGTGTGCCTCCCCCCCTGCCCATCCCACGTGGGCAGGCGCTGGGCTCGGGCAACCCAGAGCGCATGGCAGGCAGGCAGCCGGCGACGTCGGCCGAAGAGTGTGGGATGCCCGATCAGTAGCCAACGGAGTGGGGAAAACATGGGAAATGAAATCCACTAAATTGTGGGCAATGAAATGAGAAAAATCATGGGATAATGAGCTGGGATGTGGCTACACAAGCTCGACAGTGTGGGCGGCGAAGCTAATGATGATGCATGCTACGCGAGGGCCAAATCGCTGGGGGGATTTTGAGCATGCGGAGTGCTTCTTCGCAGGCCCTCGAGGTGGCGGAAGTTGGGTTTGATCCCGACGCTCAGGCTTGCCTAGGCAGACTCGTTGCGCAGCGCGATCGGTGACACGATCGTCGGCCGTTAGCAACGAGCGAGCCACACGGCCAACCTGGGCAAGGCGTGACACCCCCGCTGCCAAGGCCTCATCGGTGGGAAAAACGTGGGCAACGAAGCGAGATTAATCGTGGGATAATGAGCTGGGATGTGGCTAGACAAGCTCGATGGTGTGGGCGACGAAGCTAACGATGATGCATGCTACGTGAGGGCCAAATTATTGGGGGGATTTCGAGCATGCGGAGTGCTTTGTCGCAGGCCCTCGAGGCGGTAGACGTGGGGTTGGATCTCGACACTCAGGCTTGCCTAGGCGAACTCGTTGTGCAGTGCGATTGACAACACGATCGTTGGCCGTTAGCAACGAGCGAGCCACATGGCCAGCCTGGGCACCCCTGCTTCCAAGGCCTTATCGGTGGGAAAAACGTGGGCAACGAAGCGAGAATAATCGTGGGATAATGAGCTGGGATGTGGCTAGACAAGCTCGATGGTGTGGGCAGCGAAGCTAATGATGATGAATGCTATGTGAAGGCCAAATTGTTGGGGGGATTTCAAGCATGCGGAGTGCTTCGTCGCAGGCCCTCGAGGCGGTGGATGCGGGGTTAGATCTTGATGCTCAGGCTTGCCTAGAAGCGGACTTGTTGTGCAGAACGATCGATGACATGGTCGTT
>JAJFZO010000463.1:5000-12174 GCA_021397835.1 Moringa oleifera
CCCTGTCCCTCGACTGACTGCCCAGCGTGCGAGCCAGGGGGGCCGCGTCGCACGGAGACTGGGCGCGGGTGGCTCGCCCAGGCAGCCCCCAGCAGGCACGGCATGGGCTGCCCGCCCAGCGTGCGGCAGCGGTGGGCGCGCCAGGCAGGCCGCGGGCGCCCATCGCGAGCCAGCCCCCACGTCCCTGTCCCTCGACTGACTGCCCAGCGTGCGAGCCAGGGGGGCCGCGTCGCACGGAGACTGGGCGCGGGTGGCTCGCCCAGGCAGCCCCCAGCAGGCACGGCATGGGCTGCCCGCCCAGCGTGCGGCAGCGGTGGGCGCGCCAGGCAGGCCGCGGGCGCCCATCGCGAGCCAGCCCCCACGTCCCTGTCCCTCGACTGACTGCCCAGCGTGCGAGCCAGGGGGGCCGCGTCGCACGGAGCTGGGCGCGGGTGGCTCGCCCAGGCAGCCCCCAGCAGGCACGGCATGGGCTGCCCGCCCAGCGTGCGGCAGCGGTGGGCGCGCCAGGCAGGCCGCGGGCGCCCATCGCGAGCCAGCCCCCCACGTCCCTGTCCCTCGACTGACTGCCCAGCGTGCGAGCCAGGGGGGCCCGCGTCGCACTGAGACTGGGCCGCGGGTGGCTCGCCCAGGCAGCCCCCGCAGCACGGCATGGGCTGCCCGCCCAGCGTGCGGCAGCGGTGGGCGCGCCAGGCAGGCCGCGGGCGCCCATCGCGAGCCAGCCCCGACGTCCCTGTCCCTCGACTGACTGCCCAGCGTGCGAGCCACAGGGGGGCCGCGTCGCACGGAGACTGGGCGCGGGTGGCTCGCCCAGGCAGCCCCCAGCAGGCACGGCATGGGCTGCCCGCCCAGCGTGCGGCAGCGGTGGGCGCGCCAGGCAGGCCGCGGGCGCCCATCGCGAGCCAGCCCCGACGTGCCTGTCCCTCGACTGACTGCCCAGCGTGCGAGCCACAGGGGGGCCGCGTCGTACGGAGACTGGGCGCGGGTGGCTCGCCCAGGCAGCCCCCAGCAGGCACGGCATGGGCTGCCCGCCCAGCGTGCGGCAGCAGTGGGCGCGCCAGGCAGGCCGCGGGCGCCCATCGCGAGCCAGCCCCGACGTCCCTGTCCCTCGACTGACTGCCCAGCGTGCGAGCCAGGGGGGCCGCGTCGCACGGAGACTGGGCGCGGGTGGCTCGCCCAGGCAGCCCCCAGCAGGCACGGCATGGGCTGCCCGCCCAGCGTGCGGCAGCGGTGGGCGCGCCAGGCAGGCCGCGGGCGCCCATCGCGAGCCAGCCCCGACGTCCCTGTCCCTCGACTGACTGCCCAGCGTGCGAGCCAGGGGGGCCGCGTCGCACGGAGACTGGGCGCGGGTGGCTCGCCCATGCAGCCCCCAGCAGGCACGGATGGGGCTGCCCGCCCAGCGTGGGCGGCAGCGGTGGCGCGCCAGGCAGGCGCGGCGCCCATCGCGAGCCAGCCCCAGACGTCCCTGTCCCTCGACTGACTGCCCAGTGCGAGCCAGGGGGGCCGCGTCGCATGGGACTGGGCGGCGGGTGCTCGCCCAGGCAGCCCCCACAGCACGGCATGGGCTGCCCGCCCAGCGTGCGGCAGCGGTGTGGGCGCGCCAGGCAGGCCGCGGTCGCCACATCGCGAGCCAAGCCCCGCCCCCCCCGTTCCCCCCCCCCCCCCCCTGTCCCTCGACTGACTGCCCAGCCGTGCGAGCCAGGGGGGCCGCGTCGCACGGAGAGCTGGTCGCGGTGGCTCGCCCCAGGCAGCCCCCAGCATGCACGGCATGGGCTGCCGCCGCAGCGTGCGGCAGCGTGGGCGCGCCGGCAAGGCCGCGGCCCCCTCGCGAGCCAGCCCCCCACGTCCTTCCCTCGACTGACTGCCGAGCGTGCGAGCCAGGGGGGCCGCGTCGCACTGAGCCTGGGCGCGGGTGGCTCGCCCAGGCAGCCCCCAGCAGGCACGGCATGGGCTGCCCGCCCAGCGTGCGGCAGCAGTGGGCGCGCCAGGCAGGCCGCGGGCGCCCATCGCGAGCCAGCCCCCACGTCCCTGTCCCTCGACTGACTGCCCAGCGTGCGAGCCAGGGGGGCCGCGTCGCACTGAGCCTGGGCGCGGGTGGCTCGCCCAGGCAGCCCCCAGCAGGCACGGCATGGGCTGCCCCGCCCAGCGTGCGGCAGCGGTGGGCGCGCCAGGCAGGCCGCGGGCGCCCATCGCGAGCCAGCCCCGACGTCCCTGTCCCTCGACTGACTGCCCAGCGTGCGAGCCAGAGGGGCCGCGTCGCACGGAGACTGGGCGCGGGTGGCTCGCCCAGGCAGCCCCCAGCAGGCACGGCATGGGCTGCCGCCCAGCGTGCGGCAGCGGTGGGCGCGCCAGGCAGGCCGCGGGCGCCCATCGCGAGCCAGCCCCCACGTCCCTGTCCCTCGACTGACTGCCCAGCGTGCGAGCCAGGGGGCCGGGGCGTCGCACGTAGACTGGGCGCGGGTGCTCGCCCAGGCAGCCCCCATCAGGCACGGCCATGGGGCTGCCGCCCAGCGTGCGGCAGCGGTGGGCGCGCCAGGCAGGCCGCGGGCGCCCATCGCGAGCCAGCCCCCACGTCCCTGTCCCTCGACTGACTGCCCAGCGTGCGAGCCAGGGGGGCCGCGTCGCACGGAGCCTGTGCGCGGGTGGCTCGCCCAGGCAGCCCCCAGCAGGCACGGCATGGGTTGCCCGCCCTGCGTGCGGCAGCGGTGGGCGCGCCAGGCAGGCCGCGGGCGCCCATCGCGAGCCAGCCCCCACGTCCCTGTCCCTCGACTGACTGCCCAGCGTTCGAGCCAGGGGGGCCGCGTCGCACGGAGCCTGGGCGCGGGTGGCTCGCCCAGCAGCCCCCGAGGCAGGCAACGGCATGGCTGCCGCCCAGCGTGCGCAGCGGTGGGCTTGCCAGGCAGGGCCGCGGGCGCCCTCGCGAGCCAGCCCCAACGTCCCTGTCCCTCGACTGACTGCCCGCGTGCGAGCCAGGGGGGCCGTTCGCAGGAGGACTGGGCGGCGTGTGCTCGCCCGGTCACGCCCAGCAGGCACGGCATGGCTGCCCGCCAGCTTGGCGGCAGCGGGGGGGGGTGGGCGCGCCAGGCAGGCCCGGGCCCGCCATCACGAGCCAGCCCCCACGTCCCTGTCCCCCTCGACTGACTGCCCAGCTTGCGAGCCGGGGGTGCCGACGTAGCACGGAACTTGGGCGCGGGTGGCTCGCACCCAGGCAGCCCCCATCAGGCACGGCATGGGTTGCCCGCCCTGCATGCGGCAGCGGTGGGCGCGCCAGGCAGGCCGCGGGCGCCCATCGCGAGCCAGCCCCCACGTCCCTGCCCCTCGACTGACTGCCCAGCGTGCGAGCCAGGGGGGCCGCGTCGCACTGAGACTGGGCGCGGGTGGCTCTTCCAGGCAGCCCCCAGCAGGCACGGCATGGGCTGCCCGCCCAGCGTGCGGCAGCGGTGGGCGCCCCAGGCAGGCCGCGGGCGCCCATCGCGAGCCAGCCCCCACGTCCCTGCCCCTCGACTGACTGCCCAGCGTGCGAGCCAGGGGGGCCGCGTCGCACTGAGCCTGGGCGCGGGTGGCTCGCCCAGGCAGCCCCCAGCAGGCACGGCATGGGCTGCCCGCCCAGCGTGCGGCAGCAGTGGGCGCGCCAGGCAGGCCGAGGGCGCCCATCGCGAGCCAGCCCCCACTTCCTGTCCCTCGACTGACTGCCCAGCGTGCGAGCCGGGGGGGCCGCGTCGCACGGAGACTGGGCGCGGGTGGCTCGCCCAGGAAGCCCCCAGCAGGCACGGCATGGACTGCTCGCTCAGCGTGCGGCAGCGGTGGGCGTGCCAGGCAGGCCGCGGGCGCCCATCGCGAGCCAGCCCCCACGTCCCTGTCCCTCGACTGACTGCCCAGCGTGCGAGCCGGGGGGGCCGCGTCACACGGAGACTTGGCGCGGGTGCCTCGCCCAGGCAGCCCCCAGCAGGCACGGCATGGGTTGCCCGCCCAGCGTGCGGCAGCGGTGGGCGCGCCAGGCAGGCCGCGGGCGCCCATCGCGAGCCAGCCCCCACGTCCCTGTCCCTCGACTGACTGCCCAGCGTGCGAGCCAGGGGGGCCGCGTCGCACGGGGAGTGGGCACGGGTGGCTCGCCCAGGCAGCCCCCAGCAGGCACGGCATGGGCTGCTCGTCCAGCTTACGGCAGCGGTGGGCGCGCCAGGCAGGCCGCGGGCGCCCATCGCGAGCCAGCCCCCACGTCCCTGTCCCTCGACTGACTGCCCAGCGTGCGAGCCAGGGGGGCCGCGTCACACGGAGACTTGGCGCGGGTGCCTCGCCCAGGCAGCCCCCAGCAGGCACGGTATGGGTTGCCCGCCCAGCGTGCGGCAGCGGTGGGCGCGCCAGGCAGGCCGCGGGCGCCCATCGCGAGCCAGCCCCGACGTCCCTGTCCCTCGACTGACTGCCCAGCGTGCGAGCCAGGGGGGCCGCGTAGCACGGAGACTGGGCGCGGGTGGCTCGCCCAGGCAGCCCCCAGCAGGCACGGCATGGGCTGCCCGCCCAGCTTGCGCAGCGGTTGGAGCGCGCCAGGCATGCCGCGGTTTGCCCATCGCGAGCCAGCCCCCACGTCCTGTCCCCTCGACTGACTGCCCACGTGCTAGCCAGGGGGGCCGCGTCGCACGGAACTGGGCGCGGGTGCTCGCCCAGGCAGCCCCCAGCAGTCTACGGCATGGGCGCCCGCCCAGCGGCGGCAGCGTGGGCCGCGCCAGGCAGGCCGGCGGTGCCGCCATCACGAGCCTCCCCCACGTCCCCTGTCCTCGACTGACTGCCCAGCGTGCGAGCCAGGGGGGCCGGCGTCGCAACGAGACTGGGCGCGGGTGGCTCGCCAGGCGCCCCCATCAGGCCCACGGCATGGGCTGCCCGCCCGGCGTGCGGCAGCAGGTGGGCGCGCCAGGCAGGCCCGGGCGCCCATCGCGAGCCAACCCCGACGCCCTGTCCCTCGACTGACTGCCCCGGGTGCGAGCCAGGGGGGCCGCGTCGCACTGAGCCTGGGCGCGGGTGGCACGCCCAGGCAGCCCCCAGCAGGCACGGCATGGGCTGCCCGCCCAGCGTGCGGCAGCGGTGGGCGCGCCAGGCAGGCCGCGGGCGCCCATCGCGAGCCAGCCCCCCGTCCCTGTCCCTCGACTGACTGCCCAGCGTGCGAGCCAGGGGGGCCGCGTCGCACTGAGCCTGGGCGCGGGTGGCTCGCCCATGCAGCCCCCAGCAGGCACGGCATGGGCTGCCCGCCCAGCGTGCGGCAGCAGTGGGCGCGCCAGGCAGGCCGCGGGCGCCCATCGCGAGCCAGCCCCCACGTCCCTGTCCCTCGACGGACTGCCCAGCGTGCGAGCCAGGGGTGCCGCGTCGCACGGAGCCTGGGCGCGGGTGGTCGCCCAGGCGCCCCCAGCAGGCACGGCATGGTTGCCCCCCTGCGTGCGGCAGCGGTGGGGCCGCGCCAGGCAAGGCCGCGTGCGCCCATCGCTGGCCCAGCCCCCACTCCCTGTCCCTCGACTGACTGCCCAGCGTGCGAGCCAGGGGGGCCGCGTTCGCAAATGAGCCTGGGCGCGGGTGGCTCGCGCAGGCAAAGCCCCGCGGCACGGCAATGGGCTGCCACGCCCAGCGTGCGGCAGCAGTGGCGCCCAGGCAGCCGCGGCGCCCATCGCGAGCCCAGCCCCCCACGTCCCTGTCCCTGCCCCTCGACTGACTGCCCAGCGTGCGAGCCAGGGGGGCCGCGTCGCACGTAGCTGGGCGCGGGTGGCTCGCTCCAGGCAGCCCCCAGCAGGCACGGCATGGGCTGCCCGCCCAGCGTGCGGCAGCAGTGGGCGCGCCAGGCAGGCCGCGGGCGCCCATCGCGAGCCAGCCCCCACGTCCCTGTCCCTCGACTGACTGCCCAGCGTGCGAGCCAGGGGGGCCGCGTCGCACGGAGCCGGGGCGCGGGTGGCTCGCCCAGGCAGCCGCCAGCAGGCACGGCATGGGCTGCTCGCCCAGCGTGCGGCAGCTGTTGGCGCGCCAGCCAGGCCGCGGGCGCCGATCGCGAGCCAGCCCCCACGTCCCTGTCCCTCGACTGACTGCCCAGCGTGCGAGCCAGGGGGGCCGCGTCGCACGGAGCCTGGCGCGGGTGGCTCGCCCAGGCAGCCCCCAGCAGGCACGGCATGGGCTGCCCGCCCAGCGTGCGGCAGCGGTGGGCGCGCAAGGCAGGCCGCGGGCGCCCATCGCGAGCCAGCCCCCACGTCCCTGTCCCTCGACTGACTGCCCAGTGTGCGAGCCAGGGGGGCCGCGTCGCACGGAGCCTGGGCGCGTGTGGCTCGCCCAGGCAGCCGCCAGCAGGCACGGCATGGGCTGCTCGCCCAGCGTGCGGCAGCGGTGGGCGCGCCAGCCAGGCCGCGGGCGCCCATCGCGTGCCAGCCCCACGTCCCTGTCCCTCGACTGCCTGCCCAGCGTGCGAGCCAGGGGGCGCCGCGTCGCACTGAGCCTGGGCGCTGGTGGCACGCCCAGGCAGCCCCCAGCAGGCACGGCATGGGCTGCCCTCCCAGCGTGCGGCAGCGGTGGGCGCGCCAGCCAGGCCGCGGGCGCCCATCGCGTGCCAGCCCCACGTCCCTGTCCCTAGACTGACTGCCCCAGCGTGCGAGCCATGGGTGCCATGTCGCACGGGCCCTGGGCACAGGTGGCACGCCCAGGAAACCCCCAGCAGGCACGGCATGGGCTGCTCGCCCAGCGTGCGGCAGCGGTGGACGCGCCAGCCAGGCCTCGGGCGCCCATCGCGAGCCAGCCCCCACGTCCCTGTCCCTCGACTGACTGCCCAGCGTGCGAGCCAGGGGGGCCGCGGCGCACGGAGCCTGGGCGCGGGTGGCTCGCCCAGGCAGCCCCCAGCAGGCACGGCATGGGCTGCCCGCCCAGCGTGCGGCAGCAGTGGGCGCGCCAGGCAGGCCGCGGGCTCCCATCGCGGGCCAGCCCCCACGTCCCTGTCCCTCGACTGACTGCCCAGCGTGCGAGCCAGGGGGGCCGCGTCGCACTGAGCCTGGGCGCGGGTGGCTCGCCCAGGCAGCCCCCAGCAGGCACGGCATGGGCTGCCCGCCCCGCGTGCGGCAGCAGTGGGCGCGCCAGGCAGGCCGCGGGCGCCCATCGCGAGCCAGCCCCCACGTCCCTGCCCCTCGACTGACTGCCCAGCGTGCGAGCCCGGGGTGCC
>JAJFZO010000359.1:0-2500 GCA_021397835.1 Moringa oleifera
GGGCAGCGAAGCTAACGATGATGCATGCTACGCGAGGGCCAAATCGCTGGGGGGATTTCGAGCTTGCGGAGTGCTTCGTCACAGGCCCTCGAGGAGGCGGATGCGGGGCTGGATCCCGATGCCCAGGCTTGCCTCGGCGGACTCATTGTGCAGCGCGATCGGCGACACGATCGTCGGCCGTTAGCAACCAGCGAGCCACACAGCCAGCCTGGGCAAGGCGTGACACCCCTGCTGCCAAGGCCTCATCGGTGGGAAAAACGTGGGCAATGAAATGAGAGAAATTGTGGGATAATGAGCTGGGATATGGCTAGACAAACTCGATGGTGTGGGCAGCGAAGCTAACGATGATGCATGCTACGCGAGGGCCAAATCGCTGGGGGGATTTCGAGCTTGCGGAGTGCTTCGTCACAGGCCCTCGAGGTGGCGGACGTGGGGTTGGATCCCGACGCTCAGGCTTGCCTAGGCGAACTCGTTGCGCAGCGCGATCGGTGACACGATCGCCGGCCGTTAGCAACGAGCGAGCCACACGGCCATCCTGGGCAAGGCGTGACACCCCTGCTGCCAAGCCCTCATCGGTGGGAAAAACGTGGGCAATGAAATGAGAGAAATTGTGGGATAATGAGCTGGGATGTGGCTAGACAAATTCGACGGTGTGGGCAGCTAAGCTAACGATGAAGCATGCTACGCGAGGGCCAAATTACTGGGAGGATTTTGAGCATGCGGAGTGCTTCGTCGCAGGCCCTCGAGGCGGCAGATGCGGGGCTGGATCCCGACACCCAGGCTTGCCTTGGCGGACTCGTTGCGCAGCGCGATCGACGACACGATCGTCGGCCGTTAGCAATGAGCGAGCCACATTGCCAGCCTGGGCAAGGCGTGACACCCCCGCTGCCAAGGCCTCATCGGTGGGAAAAACATGGACAACGAAATGAGAAAAATCATGGGATAATGAGCTGGGATGTGGCTACACAAGCTCGACGGAGTGGGAGGCGAAGCTAACGATGATGCATGCTACGCGAGGGCCAAATGGCTGGGGGGATTTTGAGCATGCGGAGTGCTTCGTCGCAGGCCCTCGAGGTGGCGGATGCGGGGCTGGATCCTGACGCCCAGGCTTGCCTAGGCGGACTCGTTGCGCAGCGCGATCGACGTCACGATCGTCGGCTGTTAGCAAAGAGCGAGCCACACAGCCAGCCTGGGCAAGGCGTGACACCCCTGCTGCCAAGGTCTCATCGGTCGGAAAAACGTAGGCAATGAAATGAGAAAAATCATGGGATAATGAGCTGGGATGTGGCTACACAAGCTCGACGGTGTGGGTGGCGAAGCTAACGATGATGCATGCTACGCGAGGGCCAAATGGCTGGGGGGATTTTGAGCAGGCGGAGTGCTTCGTTGCAGGCCCTCGAGGTGGCGGATACGGGGCTGGATCCCGACGCCCAGGCTTGCCTTGGCGGACTCATTGCGCAGCGTGATCGACGACACGATCGTCGGCCATTAGCAATGACCGAGCCACACGGCCAGCCTGGGCACCCCTGCTGCCAAGGCCTCATCGGTGGGAAAAACGTGGGCAACGAAGCAAGAATAATCGTGGGATAATGAGCTGGGATGTGGCTAGACAAGCTCGATGGTGTGGGCGGCGAAGGTAACGATGATGCATGCTACGCGAGGGCCAAATCGTTGGGGGTAATTTCGAGCATGCAGAGTGCTTCATCGCAGGCCCTTGAGGCGACGGACGTTGGGTTGGATCCCGACGCTCAAGCTTGCCTAGGCGGACTCGTTGCGTAGCGCGATCGTCGACACGATCGTCGGCCGTTAGCAATGAGCGAGCCACACGGCCAGCCTGGGCACCCCTGCTTCCAAGGCCTCATCGGTTGGAAAAATGTGGGCAACGAAGCGAGAATAATCGTGGGATAATGAGCTGGGATATGGCTAGACAAGCTCGATGGTGTGGGCGGCGAAGCGAACGATGATTCATGCTACGTGAGGGCCAAATCATTTGGGGGATTTCGAGGATGTGGAGTGCTTCATCGTAAGCCCTTGAGGCGGCAGACGTGGGGTTGGATCTCGACGCTCAGGCTTGCCTAGGCGGACTCATTGTGCCACGCGATCGACGACATGATCGTCGGCCATTAGCAACTAGCGACCCACACGGCCAGCCTGGGCACCCCTGCTGCTAAGGCCTCATCGGTGGGAAAAACGTGGGCAACGAAGCGAGAATAATTGTGGGATAATGAGCTGGGGTGTGGGCGACGAAGCTAATGATGATGCATGCTACGTGAGGGCCAAATCGTTGGGGGGATTTCAAGCATGAGGAGTGCTTCGTCGCAGGCCCTCAAGGCGGCGGACGTGGGGTTGGATCTCGACGCTCATACTTGCCTAGAAGCGGGCTTGTTGCGCAGCACGATCAACGACATGATCGTCGGCCGTTAGCAACGAGCGAGCCACACGGCCAGCCAGGGCACGTTGTGACACCCCTGCTGCCAAGGCCTCATCGGTGGTCCCTTGC
>JAJFZO010000359.1:7500-12500 GCA_021397835.1 Moringa oleifera
GCACAGGTGGCATGCCCAGGAAACCCCCAGCAGGAACGGCATCGGCTGCTCGCCCAACGTGCGGTAGCGGTGGGCACACCAGCCAGGCCGCGGGCGCCCATCGCGAGCCAGCCCCCACGTCCCTGTCCCTCGACTATTTGCTCAGCGAGCGAGCCAGGGGGCTATGTCGCACGGACCCTTGGCACGTGTGGCACGCCCAGGCAGCCCCAAGCAGGCATGACATGGGCTGCTCGCCCAGGGTGCGGCAGCGGTGGGCGTGACAGCCAGGCCGCGGGCGCCCATCGTGACCCAGCCCCCTCATCCCTGCCCCTCGACAGACTGCCCAGCCTGCGACACAGGGGTGCCACATCGCATGGACCCTGGGCACGGGTGGCACACCCAGGCAGCCCCCAGCAGGCACGGCATGGGCTGCTCACCCAGCGTGCTGCAGAGGTAGGCACGCCAGCCAGGCTGCGGGCGCCCATCGCGAGCCAGCCCCCTCGTCCCTGCCCCTCGACTGACTGCCCAGCGCGAGAGCCAGGGGTTCCACATCGCACGGACCCTGGGCAGGGGTGGCATGCCAAGGCAGGCCCGAGCAGGCATGGCATGGGCTGCTCACCCAGTGTGCGGCAGCGGTGGGCGAGCCAGCCAGGCAACGGGCTCCCGTCGCGAGCCAGCCCCCATGTCCCTGTCCCTCGACTAAGTGCCCAGCGAGCAAGACAGGGGGGCCGCGTCGCACGGTCCCTAGGCACGGGTAGCATGCCCAGGCAGCCACCAGCAGGCTCCGCATGGGCTGCTCGCCCGGAGTGCGGCAGCGGTGGGCGCACCAATCACGCCGTGGGCGCCCATCGCAAGCCAGCCTCCTCGTCCCTGTCCCTCGACTGACTGCACAGCGTGCGAGCCAGGGGGGCCGCGTCGCATGGACACTGGGCACGGGTGGCACTCCCAAGCAGCCCCCAGCAGCCGCGGCATGGGCTGGTCACCCAGAGTGTGGCAGCGGTGGGCGCGCCAGCCAGGCCACGGGCCCCCAACGCGAGCCAGCCCCCTCGTCCCTGTCCCTCGACTGACTGCCCAGCATGCGAGCCAGGGGGATGGTGTCGCACGGACCCTCGGCACAGGTGGCACGCCCAAGCAGCCCCCAGCAGGCACGGCGTGGGCTGCTCGTCCAGTGTGCGGCAGCGGTGGGCGCACCAGTCAGGCAACGGGCGCCCATCGCGAGCCAGCCCCTACGTCCCTGTCCCTCGACTATGTGCCCAGAGAGCGAGACAGGGGGGCCACGTTGCACGGTCGCTGGGCATGCGTGGCATGCCCAGGAAACCCCCAGCAGGCTCGGCATAGGGTGCTCGCCCTGAGTGCGGCAGCGGTGGGCACGCCAGCCACGCCGCGGGCGCCCATCGCAAGCCAGCCCCCTCGTCCCTGTCCCTCGACTGACTGCCCAGCGTGCGAGCCAGGGGGGCCACGTGGCATGGACCCTGGGCACGAGTGGCACGCCCAGGCAGCCCCCAGCAGGTACAGCATGGGTTGTTCACCCAGCATGCGGCAACAGTGGGCGCCCCAGCCAGGCCTCGGGCGCCCATTGCGAACCAGCCCCCTCCTCCCTGCCCCTCGACTGACTACCCAGCGTGCGAGCAAGGGGTGCCGCGTCGCATGGACCCTGGGCACGGGTGGCATGCCCAGGCAGCCCCCAGCAGGCACGGCATGGGCTGCTCGCCCAGCGTGCGGCAGCGGTGGGCGGGCCAGTCAGGCCGCGGACGCCCATCGGGAGCCAGCCCCCTTGTCCCTGCCCATCGACTGACTGCCCAGCGTGCGAGCCAGGGGTGCCGCATCGCACGGACCCTGGGCACTGATGGCATGCCGAGGCAGCCCCAAGCAGGCACAGCTTGGGCTGCTCGCCCAGCGTGCGGCAGCGGTGGGCGTGCCAGCCAGGCCACGGGCGCCCATCGTGAGCCAGCCCCGACGTCCCTGTCCCTCGACTAAGTGCCCAGCGAGCGAGCCAGGGGTGCCATGTCGCATGGACCCTGGGCATGGGTGGCACACCCAGGCAGCCCCCAGCAGGCAAGGCATGGGCTGATCGCCGAGCGTGCGGCAGCGGTGGGCGCGCCAGCCAGGCTGCGGGCACCCATCGCAAGCCAGCCCCCACGTCCCTGCCCCTCGACTGAGTGCCCAGTGAGCGAGCCAGGGGGGCCGTGTTGCACAGACTCTGGGCATGGGTGGCATGCCCAGGCAGCCCCCAGCAGGCACGGCATGGGCTGCTCGCCCAGTGTGCGGCAGCGGTGGGCGCGCAAGCCAGGCTGCGGGGGCCCATCGCGAGCCAGCCCCCCCATCCCTGTCCCTCGACCGAGTGCCCAGCGAGCGAGCCTGGGGGGCCGCGTCGCATGGAAACTGGGCACGGGTGGCACGCCCAGGCAGCTCCCAGCAGGCACAGTATGGGCTGCTCGCCCAGCGTGTGGCAGCGGTGGGCGCGCCAGCCAGGCCGTGGGCGCCCATCGCGAGCGAGCCCCCACGTCCCTGTCCCTCGACTAACTGCCCAGCAAGTGAGCCAGATGGGCTGTGTCGCATGGACCCTGGGCAAGGGTGGCACGCCTAGGCAGCCCCCAGCAGGCACGGCATGGGCTGCTCGCCCAGCGTGCGGCAGCTGTGGGCGCGCCAGCCTAGCCGCGGGCATCCATCGCGAGCCAGCACCCACGTCCCTGTCCCTCAACGTAGTGCCCAGTGAGCGAGCCAGGGGGGCCACGTCGCACAGACCCTGGGCACGGGTGGCACGCCCAGGCAGCCCCCAGCAGGCACGGCATGGGCTGCTCGCCCAGCATGCGGCAGTGGTGGGCGCGCCAGCCAGGCCACGGGCGCCCATCGCGAGCCAGCCCCCTCGTCCCTGCCCCTCGACTGACTGCCTGGCGTGCAAGACAGAGGTGCCGCGTCGCATGGACCCTGGGCACGGGTGGCATGCCCAGGCATCCCCCAGCAGGCACAGCATGGGCTGCTCGCCCAGCGTGCGGCAGCAGTGGGCACGCCAGCCAAGCCACGGGCGCCCATCGCTAGCCAGCCCCCTCGTCCCTGCCCCTCGACTGACTGCCCAGAGTGCGAGCCAGGGGTGCCACAGCAGTCGCCAGCAGGCACGGCGCCAGCCTTGCCAGGGGCGCCGCACGCGAGCCAGCCTTGAGCACGCTGTGAGGCTCAGCACATGCTGTGGGCTTTGATTTCATGGGCAAGCTGGCCTTGGCCGTGGCCCCTGGCTCTGGGTGACCCTGAGGGCTGCCATGGGGTGGCTGGAGGTGTGCGGGACAGGGCAGCCAGCATGCATCATAGGCCAGGCAGAGGCACAGCTGCCCCAGCCTGCCCGCAATGCCTAGTTGCGAAATTGTTGTGAATTGACCATCTTTTCATCATGGAATTTTTCCCAAAATGACTCAAATAATTCTTGTAATTCATGAGGAGTCTGCCCCTGAAGTTTGGGATCATTTCGACTCACGGGCTATTTTTGATGATTTTTTCAATTTTTGGCTGTAGAAAATTTATTAAAAAAAATTTAGTGCCCAAAAAATTCTGAAATTTTTTCTGGTGGTAGATATGATTATTCTCCATTTATGTACAAAATTTCAGCTCAAAATTCCAAGTAAATAATTTTTCAGACCCATTATGACGGCTCAGACATATTGATGTTTCCTCCTGCCGGAAGTGAAATTTCATTTAAGACTCTTTAGGGGGGAGGTGGGTCTCTCAGCTTGCTGGGAGCCAACAGGCCATGCGTGCCTCCCCCCCTGCCCATCCCACGTGGGCAGGCGCTTGGCTTGGGCAACCCAGCGCGCATGGCATGGGCAGGGCGGCTTGCTGCCTTGCCCATCCAGCCGGTGGTGCGTGGCTGTGGCGGCCACCACCGCCGGCAGGCAGGCGGCCGGCGACGTCGGCCGAAGAGTGTGGGATGCCCGATCAGTAGCCAACGGAGTGGGGAAAACATGGGAAATGAAATCCACTAAATTGTGGGCAATGAAATGAGAAAAATTGTGGGATAATGAGCTGGGATGTGGCTACACAAGCTCGACGGTGTGGGCAGCGAAGCTAATGATGATGCATGCTACGCGAGTGCCAAATCGCTGGGGGGATTTCGAGCATGTGGAGTGCTTCGTCGCAGGCCCTCAAGGTGGCAAAAGTTGGGTTTGATCCCGACGCTCAGGCTTGCCTAGGCACACTCGTTGCGCAGCACGATCGGCAACACGATCGTCGGCCGTTAGCAACGAGCGAGCCACACGGCCAGCCTGGGCACGGGGTGACACCCCTGCTGCCAAGGCTCATCGGTGGGAAAAACGTGGGCAACGAAACAAGAGAAATTGTGGGATAATGAGCTGGGATGTGGCTAGACAAACTTGACGGTGTCGGTGGCGAAGCTAACGATGATGCATGCTACGCGAGGGCCAAATCTCTAGGGGGATTTCGAGGATTCGGAGTGCTTCGTCGTAGGCCCTCGAGACAGTGGATGCGGGGCTGGATCCCGACACCCAGGCTTGCCTAGGCGGACTCGTTGCACAGCGCGATCGATGACACGATCGTCGGCTGTTAGCAATGAGCGAGCCACATGGTCAGCCTGGGCAAGGCGTGACACCCCTGCTGCCAAGGCCTCATTGGTGGGAAAATTGTGGGCAACGAAATGAGAAAAATCGTGGGATAATGAGCTGGGATGTGGCTACACAAGCTCGACGGTGTGGGCGGCGAAGCTAACGATGACGCATGCTACGCGAGGGCCAAATCACTGGGGGGATTTTGAGCATGCGGAGTGCTTCATCGCAGGCCCTTGAGGTGGTGGGAGTGCTTCGTCGCAGGCCCTCGAGGTGGTGGATGCGGGGCTGGATCCCGACGCCCAGGCTTGCCTAGGCGGACTCGTTGCGCAGCGCGATCGACGACACGATCGTTGGCCGTTATCAATGAGCGAGCCACACGGCCAGCCTGGGCAAGGTGTGACACCCCTGCTGCCAAGGCCTCATCGGTGGGAAAAATGTGGGCAATGAAATGAGGAAAAATCGTGGGAT